>VYZP01073452.1:0-43041 GCA_013400635.1 Hypocryptadius cinnamomeus | reverse complement strand
AAGAGGGTGAACATATGAACAAGTTTTAAAATGGAACTGGTAAATTTATTAAAACATTGGGATGATATGGCTGAATGTTCTAAAAAGACAAAGATCTGTGTTATCTAGGAAGCCCTTCTGAGTTCTGTCTTCATGTGATCATCTCCAGATTTTCTGAGGACCAGATTTGGTCCTCAGAAGATGCTGAGGACATGTTTTACTTTTAAGAAGCTCAGCAGAACAGCTGCAGTTTTTCAACACTGAATTCAACAGACATAATTTTTGACCAGTGCTCACGGCCAGTATGAGATGACAGAACTGCTGTTTCTTTTCCTATCTAAAACTTTCTATCTTCCTCTAAGCATGTAACAACAATAAAGAAATCAGACAACAGGAATGAATATAAAACACCAATGGAAAGATGACATATTTTCAATATTCATTTTGAACCAGTTTCTCAACTGAATACTGGCCACACACTGCTACCTCTTCAAGATATTGTGTACTGTACATATTAAGCAATGAGGCACCATGAAAAAATTTATAGTGGATGATGCTTTTCATGTTGCACATAATGAGGTACTCTAGTAACTCAAATCTTCATTTGCTTTCTCATGAATCTTGCTGCACTGTCACAAGTTTCCTAGAGCCATGGAACTCTAGTGTGCCTTGACTACCCCAGCAAGCCAGGAATACGATACACAGCACACAACAAAGTACTTGGTTTGTGCAGAATCAGTATGTTTTTCCAACTGTAAAAACATTTAAAGATTGTGTGATTCTCACTTCAAGACTGATACAGGAAACACCATTAAGCTCATACTGTTTTCTACCACTACTGTCTTGTAGCACTAACACTGGTAAGTCTCTTCTGACACTCAGTGTCATATTCATGGCTTTACTCTTTCAAAACAATACAGGAAGAAAATTTTTACATGGATAAAAAGGAGGTATAAGACAATCTAAAATAAATACTAGTTTTGAAAACTAATTGCCTTTTTCACAACAACCATTCTTCTTCCCTCCTACCAAGTAGTACATTAACACCATTCGTACTGTACCTTACCTCAGAGCTGCTTGGGATTTCTGATCCTGCAGTTGAAATATTTTCAGGTCCATTGCATTCTTCCCCTAAGGAACAATGAAAAAGAGATTCACATAAACACATCCCTTTTTTTTAAATATTGTTGTATCTGAAAATGATGTGGTCCTTGAAGACATGGAACTAAGAACAAATAAAGGATGGAAAACAATACTCATAATACATAAAATCTTCATGAATGGTTCTTTGGAGGAGAAAAAAAGCTGCAAGACACAATATACTAGGTCTGTACTACCTTGGTGTAACCTTGCATTCACAGAAACGTATTGTTAACTGTGACAGAAAAAAAATCTGTTGTCATCACTTATCTTTCTTGTCTCAAATATCTGCTAGGTCTAAGAGGCTTCCAACTCAGAGCTTTGCTGCCTCAGTTATGGAAGTCCAATTACCTGTGGAAGTGTTTGCTAGAGATCAAATTAGGGTGTGTTTTTTGCCAAGGAGTCAATGATGCATAACGTCAAGATTACAAATGCCCATGTAATGGAGGTATGACAACAGGATCAAGAATAGTAATATGAACTTAATTACTTAGCTTCTTGTTCAAAAAACAAACACACAAACCCTAAAAAAACCCAGTTCTACAACAACTGATAAAATAAACCAAACAAAAAAACCTGCCTTCATTTTAATGACAGTAGTGAACTCCAACATGATTTTCCTACAAATACAGTCATTTCACCAAGGACACTGTTACTAAAATTCTAATGCTAAAGGGAAAATCCTATTCAGTACCTTCATAATCTTAAACTGGATCAAGACACTGGCTGGGTTTGTGTGCCTCTGAATTTACACTGTCACCAGTTTCCTACGGAGAACAACTCTGAGCCCATAGGCTAGGCTCCTGCTCCAAGAAGGTTTTTGTAAACAACCATCTCTGCTGATTAGGCAGACCAGTCTCTTCAACCAGGGATCTAAATCACTCCACCAGAAAAGGATAAGCAGTTTTGAAAACAGCTGATCAAAATCTAGACCATGCACCGAAAAATGGTGTCCCTTTCAGAAAAGAGGACTCATCTTACTTCTTTCTCCATTAAGGAAGCATTGCTGAGTATAGCTTAAACTGGACAGACTTACACTGGACCAGTGTCAAGACAAGTACAGTTACATTATTTCTGCCAATAAAACAAGTCTACTTTTCTTTTTGTAATTGCAAATATTTGATGTCAAAATTCTGTCCAGGCAGGATATAAAGTGGTTCTTCAAAAATATATAATAAGCTACTTAAGTACAGTTGAAGAGCATTTTGTTTCCTACAATTTTTTTTTTCTCTTTCGAAGTTCACTTACAGAAAATGATCTCTGTAATTTTTAACTATACATATGACGTGATGAGAAACCAGGCAATGCTATGTAAAATACAACAAATAAGTTTCTGAATGCCAAGACAGTTAACACTGTTGCATGCTATTCTGCTAAAGCAAACTACACCTGGAAAATCTGTATTAGTAGGTACAAGCTGAACACCAGGGTAAAGAATGGGAGCATCCCTACCACGCTCTGCTACCTGTGCTGCCTAAAGCCCTGGGAGGCAGGTGGCTACTGCAGACTTGGCCAAAGGTACCAGCCCAGGGCCCAGGAACAGAAATCTCAAATATTTTGTCATACAACTCTCCTATTTTAGGCCAGAAACAGTCTGGCATCTTGTCCCTGCAGCAGGAACGTTCTATTTTCTATACTGCTGAGGAAACTTGAACTGATTCAATGGCCTGTAACAGCCTTTGGTGGGGGGTGGGGGCAGGGGTGTTCTGGATTTTATCCTCTCTGTAATTGTGAAAGTCTGACCTCAGAACAAATATAATTCAGAGTTTCACATTTTAAGTGCTTTCCCAGTACCATAGCTGATTACTTATATAGCGTGTGGAAGAAAATCCTCTTGATATCTCTGTTCCACTGAAATAAACCTGAATAACCCTAGAGCAGCACACGAGAAGGTAAAAAGAGAATGCAAAACACATATTAACTGAAAAGTGCAACATACTCAGTATGCCCACTCCTTGTAAAACATGTAATCAGATTCCTGAACATGAGCAGCACAAGCAATGCACACCCAAATAATGTAGGAAGGTGTAAAGAGGCCCCATCCCAGAACTGCACCAAGCACCATGAATGTAAATGCACAATTAGATCTTAACCAGGAGAGCTGCCAACAGATAGCCAACAACTGACTTGCAAATCACATTGCAAAAGGCCTGGCTCATATGTGACACCAATGACACATTAACCGAAGTTTGATTTGCAAGAGGCTCCCAGCAGGGAAAAAAAAGAAAAGAAAAGGACAGAGGAAACAGACAAAAACAAGGAAGGTAAAACATGGGTTAGTACAATACCTTCTGACTGTGATGGCTTGAACTTGGTGAGAACTGCAATGTCATCTTTGAAAGGAAAAAACACTTCAGTAAGAACCAGAAGTAAAATTCACTTAACATGAACCCATTTCACAATTCTCCTCTATCCTTTTCAATACAGCTACTATATAAAGCAAAAGAATAAGCACTGGACACCAGAGACTGTGACCTAGACAGAAAGCACAGCACAGGCTCCTCTTGGAACACCAACATTTACCTTTTGTCCAGGCACCTTATGCAGCAACACAAACAAGGATGCCACTTTTCCTTATCAGCAGCAGGGAGAACCATAACAGTTTCTGCTAGTCAAGAAAGCGCTTTTAAAATTCTTCATGAAATTACTGCTTGATATCTAAAGATGGGAGTAAAACAATAATATTCTGATAAAATTCTGTATTTAATGGTATGTCCTTGCTCTTCAACACTACATACTTTTATGTATATAAACAGACCTAGAAATATCTGCATGCCAAGAACAACAAACAAGGATGTTTACTAAACTAAGTGGCTCTTTAGTATAAAATTTGTATAAACAGCAGAAACTCTTCGAAAAGTTTTTTGTTCAAAACTAACTCCAATACATGACTACTAAAGCTCACTAAATTATTTCAGAAATGTGTCATTTTAGTATTTGTTTAAATCATTGGCCTTCATAGGAGTGCGTATATCCTACCAAGAAATGCCTCCTTCCCAATGAAACTGATGTCTTCAACAGCCTTACAACTCTTCATACAGCTATTGTGTGTAACTCCTTAAACACATGTGCCTTGGCACTGTGCATGTTACTGTAAATAAGCAACCTTCATATGACCTATAATTCTGCAGTACAAGGCAACATATGCTGTCCTAAACTACACCCAACCACAGGGCAATCTACTTAGAAACTTTTGGTATGCCACCCCTAAGAATTACAGACCATTTCTACTTCAACTACAGACCTGAATGATGAGAACAACAGTAGCCCAGAACACAAATTAACATTCAGTACTGAAGATTGAAGAACATAATCAAGATGGATTTCATCTCCTAAAATATAAGTAGTTTACTCACAAAACAGGTACTTTCATTATTATAATCTTATGATTTCTGTAACATGCATAAAAAATGGCTTCTTGTGTAATTAAACAAGCCACAAATCAGAAATTCTACAATACTTCAAATTTGTTCACAGTGCCAGAATCACTTTGTTTTTCTTCATGGCAAAACTGCTGAGTTAGGAGAAGGTAAAAGTACACGTGTTCAGTGCTATTGCAAAGAAGTAATGATGGCATCTTAAGTCAAGGCCTCCCACAGATCCTGTTTTCTGATAATAGCTGCAGTAAGGCAAGTGGCACCAAAAAAGGAACTGCACATTCTCCAGGAGAAATACAACTTGTCACAGGTCATGTCCTGGCCACAGCAGCAGTGCCTCAACTAGGCACGTAAAAGCCCAGGACAGACCTAACCACAGGACTTCTCACTCAACTATTGGTGCACTTTGAAGAATGGTTTCAGCTTTGAAGAACGTTTTCAGCTTCCAGCACTCTCCTAGATGGAGAAGAAGTACACTCTGGAGGACACCGGTCACTATAACAGTATTACGGAGAAATCTGCCTTGCTAAGGACAGAAGGGATTTTAGCCATACAAGTGTGGCTGGACTGTGCTACCCATCTTCAAAAGCCAATGAAAAAATCCTTGGCTTTTATAATAACTAGCACAGTCACAGCCATGGATGCTCTAGCCCCTTTAACTGTACCTAACCCACAATTTCCCTGGAAGATGACAATCCTTTAACTTCAGCATCCTCAGTAAGTCTAAGTGTGCTGGGAGATGGCAAAGAAAAAAGCTTGGCTGATGATGCTGCACTTGAGGTACAGCTGGGCATGGTGCAGCTGGTGTGCAGATGCTGCAGTCTGGCACAGTTCAGAGCAACTCTGCATCAGAAAACAGAGCAAGAGAAGGCTTTTAAGTTTTCCTTTCTTCCAACTTCTATAACCCTGATTCATCTGCACCAAGTACAGTTCTTGACAAATTGTTTATACTACTAAAAACACTCATATATGAGGTGCTTCCAAAATCAGGCAGCAGGTGAATGGACAATTTTAGGGATCAAAATTTGTTTTGCTACTAAAACTAGAAAATCATCTGCATTTGCACACCTAAGATCTGTGATAGAGCTATTCCAAAGGAAAAGCCACAGACAGGATTCTCATGTGGGTGTTGATAAACTGCATTGTTTAGCAGCAGTGAGACAGTATTACTACTAATTCTGCTATTTCAGCATTGTTTCCAAAATTCTGCTTTCAATTACTTCGACAATTTTCTTAGTCACAGCAACAGCACCCTTTTCAGACAACAAAACCAACAGAGCTTTCAGACCACAGACACTGTTCTACATATGTCTGACACATTGGCATATTAGTTTATACACATGCCTATCCCTGAAGCAAAATTTTGATGGTCCAGGTAAAATGAAAACAAACAAATAAACTAACAAAAATCCTAACAAATCCTGAAACTTACACTGCAGTTGCTACGAAGTAACTGCTATGTACTATGAAGAAAATTCCCTATATTAATCTCTAACATGCTATGAAAGAAAACATTATTCCTAGATGTCTTGAAGTTACCATCTCAATAAACACCCTGACATTATTCGATGACCGGGCCTGGCCAACAGGAAAGAGAAATGAGTCACTCCCTCCAAGTAAGCATCATAATGACTATTGCAAGTGCTTCCATATCTAAGGAAAGCAGCTTTACAATGACTTATCAACTAAACTTATGCACATACTGATCACATCCACCAGAGCTGGATGGAGTTGCCACTGGGAACTGGAAACCCACCTAACTGACTTGTAAGAAAGCAAGATAAGGTTATTACTCCAGCTGGTATTGTCTAAAGAGTAGTAACTGCTGTTGAGCCAAAGGTTCAACACTAAAGTGATGTCTGAAGTGGTGATTCATGCACACACAGAGATGCTTCTAAAAATTTAAAACTATTTAACAATGACAACATTCTCAGTGAATCCAAGAAAATCAGGAATATTTTAAAAGAATCTTATTAGTCCCTTGAAAAGAAGAAGATTGCATTCAAGTATAGGCTGCTTCACTGACATATTAATTTCCTTCATGTGTTTTATTATTAAACAAGTACTTCCAGACAACAGGTATTTATCAACATACCAGAAGTAAAAGAAAAATAACTATTTTACATAGGCATAAATATTTGGAAATCTGTTCCTAACAGTAAGAAAACCTCATTTAGCATTTGGAAAAGACACGTAGTCCTAGTCATAATCTCTAGTATAGTAACTGGGTATTTTAAATCAACATGGGATATTTACCCTCAGCTGCCTCCCTTTTAAAGAACCACAAAACCACGTCCCCTTTTGAGTAAAAGCCACTGGGATAGCAAAAAAAGGGAATACATGAAACAAAAAGAGAAGTTGCGCAAGTTGTTTTTGTTTTTAGCAAAAAAACCCCACAAACATAGTGTTGTAACACAGAACCCCAAAAACATAGTGTTGTAACACAGAACTTGAATGGCATTTTAATGCAATTCAGGTAACAACCCTCACTGTATTCTATGTACCAGCACAGGCAAGACTCAAAGCATGTTGTGAGCATTCAGACCTCCCAGGTATCATTGTTCTGCAGAATGACACACATAAACTGATTAATAGGTTCAAATGCAGTTAAAAAAGAAAGCCCAGAGTAGGAATAGTTGGATAAAGTCAGGTATTTTTAAACTGCACAGCATTTACATGCATGCAAGTACAAGGGACTAGAATGACAAATAAATCTCAGCAGAACAGGGTGGTAGAAACACCAGACTGCAGGAGTTCTGACAAATCTTGAAGCACTAGGGCTGTGCTTGTTTGCCCTTAAGAGTATTTATATATTTGAGGCCAGATTTCATCAGCACTGACTGCCGAGGCAAGCAAACAGCTCCAGCAATGGCCTTGCACATCCATGAAAGTGCCAGGTGCTCCTGCCTCTCCTTCAAGGTACGATGAAGAAAGAGGAACTGTGGGAATGTTTTTCACCACAGCCCAATGGAACCACGAGCACTTCAAGAAGCATTTTGATTTAAAATACCCAGTTACTATACTAGAGATTATGACTAGGACTACACGTGTTTTCCAAATGCTAAATGAGGTGCGCTTTCCTAGTGTGCCCAGAGATACAATGACCATCTCACAGCATCATTCATTAATGCACTTCTCCAACTTCCACTGAAATCACTGATGTTGACCCTTAGGCAACAGAGTCTCCAAATTCTTTCTATGTTTGCAATACACAAGCATCCAAAATAGTGGAGGGCCCAATGAACTATTCATTCTGTGCACACATATTACATACCCTTGTATGAGACATCTTCTACAGATGTCGTAAATGAAAAGGGATACATAAACTAGGAATCTAATGATGCAAATACAGCAATATACTTTAAAAAAAAAAATTAAATTCACTGTCCTCTAGTGGTATTCTTCAATTTCATGTTCTCCAGACATTTAGTTTCAGATGGCCAATTTAAACAGCAAATTTTTGTTCCTTCTGGTTCTTTATGCTCTGCCTCACTCAGTACTTTTCTGGTTATGCTTCCAATGAAATACATAATAGTAAATTTTGCTACTGTATTCACCAAGTATTTAATTTTTTCACATTACACAACATAAAAATACACCAGTATACAAAGATGTTTTACAAACAAATGCAAGATTTGCAAGACTTACAAGAATTGTGAGAATTGGCATTTTTGTCCAAATTACTTTAAAAATGATGGAACATCTTTGGAATTCCTATACTGATCCCAAAGAGAAACTGTTCCTATCAATCAAGAAAATGATCAGGGCAATAGGCCATGGCTTCCATTGCCTAAACTTTTTTTATGTAAGCACCAGTCAATTAACAGAATTGAAGTAGGCAAAGTGGTTGGAAGAACCAAGTGGCCTGAAATCCACATCTGAGAGCCATTACTTGCTGGCATAGTATATTTCTAGCACACTATAAATGGTACAAACATAGACTTTCTGATTTCCTACCCAACAGTTAAGACAACTCCTTTGAATAACAAAACCACAGGGCCCTTTCTAATTTAGGGCTAGTACAGCAAATGAAAGGACAGCCATCTGCATCATGAGTCCCACCCACACGGTTTGCTGGGGTTCTGCTATCTTGCCAAAGGCCTCAAATTTCATATTTACCCTTTTGAGCCTAGTAAAGAATATGAGAATCCCTTGGGATTTCCAGTTAGAAGACTGCCCTCCATGCAAGGATATACTCACTTCCTAAAAAAATGTGTTTGGAACTTCACCATGTCTACTGGTCCTCACTGAGAGACACTGGTGGACAAAGGCTTGAACACCACAGCTTTAACAGCTTTAGGCTTCAATGAAAAACATGTATCTATACAGTAAAATCCAAGTAAACAAATCCCAATAGACTCAGCTCCTCCCCCACACAGTGTTTAACCTAACACAAAATGTTATAGTTGTTACAACAAAATACACAATGTTACACAATGTGTAACTACACACAAACTTTAATCTATAAATAATTTCTGACATGTTATTCAACTTTAGCACACAGCAAATAACTGTAAATCCCTCCATAACTATGTTTTAACTGCAAGAACTATCCCTAGCAATACAAGAACCTTCCTTCACCTTTCTGCATTTATACACATATGCACGTGTAAAGCTATCACCAAATATAATAAAATTACTGCTAGATAAGAAAATACAACCTGGTAATTACACTGCTCTTTGGTTCAATCCTCAGATCACAATAAAAACTAGTGCAAAAGTTCAGTGCATTATTATCTCTTAATATCTGATCACGTTTTCACATTACCTACACCTTCCTGATGACTTGTTTAGGTTAGATGACTATTTGTCTCCTCCATGTGCATATGCAACTCACTGGTTTAAAGATACAAACTATGAAGACATGATATTTGGTTTTTTGGTGGTTTTGTTTGTTCTTTTGTTTGGGTTTTTTTTTTTTTTACAAATTATATGCCAACAGTTCTCAAGCACGATTTATGAAGGACATTTTCATCAATGCCCTTTTATCTTATCCTAGTGTTTCCTTATATCACAGTAATTACTAAGTCTTTGTTCGTAAAGGTTAAAGTGTACTTCCATTTTATAATACAGTTATCAGTTTATTTCTGTAGGGAACACCTCAGAACAGCACAGCACACCAGGCAATGCCTTGGCAGCAAACTGATGGAGAGGGACTCTGCCTTACAGAGTTGGTGGCTTTCTTGGTGTTTATTCGGCATTCACAATCCAGACTCTGCTCCACCGCTGAGCCAAACCATTCCTCCAGGAACTACTGTGAGGGAGAGACAGCAGCAGAACATTTTCTTTCTTATTGTGAGTGAGAAGGTGAAATTGTAGGTCCCTTGCTACAAATAGACTAAATTGCTTTCACCTGTGATGGCAGGACCATCACTCAGTTCAGCACCTGAGGGATCTTAGAGGTCTTTTTCAACCTTAATGATTCTGTGAATCCACCTTTATTTCCCAGCTTCCCAAAATGTGGCCTGAATATCCCACATAATTGCTACTGGATTTAAATAGCATGCAGGGGACTTAATCTTTCCTTTGCTACTCACTGAACTGCAGACAGTGAGTTTAATCTCACATGCAGGGTGCTCACCTAAAATGAAAACGCTGGCCAAAAGCAATTTGTTTTTTTTTTTAAACTGGCACAATCTTTGGAGAAAAATCCGTATTTAACAGCTGCAGTGGAATGGGCTTGACGTTTTCATTTTCGTATTAAAAGCGCCACAGCTATACAGTGATATGATACAAGTTGTTGGGATGAGTTCCCAAAAGCAGGTTTTCATGCTAGAAACAGGGGTTTTCTGTTACAAAGAGGTTTAACTTCCAATAACCAACCTGTATTTACACTGTGCCCCTGCAGTGACACATGGTAGCCAGTACAGAGATTCCACTCAGAAACCAGACACTGGATGGGCGAGAGTATTTTCTCCCTTGCCTTTTATACTATGAGCTATGTCTAAATTTCTTGGAGCTTTTATTTCATTACCTAGGAATAAACCATCAAACAGCTTTCCTCTTAACTAACCCTTTGGTTTAGGCCTGTGGGAACATGATATCCCATTCAATGTTTCCACAAATAGATCAGAAATTACTACATACACTGTGACAGTAATTAGAGACAGGTGTAGTTTTGAACAGAGGCCTGTATTTTATGTTACTGGTATGAATTCTCATTAAAAAAGTTCAGCATCATTTTCTTAAATAACAGCAGGATTTGGCCCTGAATGCTGAGGTATTGCAAGATGCCAACACACTGGCACAAGCAGTGTTGTGGCACAGGCACCACTGGTTTCACCAATTTTTTTCCACCTTTCTCACAGGGAAACAAGCAAGATGACAACCAACCTAAGTCAGCATTTGAATTAAGATCACTTAGAGTGTTTTGAGCACAAACCAGGCTCCTGGAAGTTCTGGAAGAGGAGCCATGTGTATAAAGGCAGCATACTCCAAATCATGGCATGGAGCCAACAGCAAGCTTCCAGAAAACTGGCAGGCTTGGGATATATCCCACAACACAGCTACTGCAGCATTAACATGCTGGGGAAAAAAAAAAGCTACTGAAAGTGAACACAGACATAAATAAACCTAGCAACATATTGCAGTTTTCTTTCTCTGATATTTACATTCCAATTTTGCAAGTTCAGTTTTCTTCGGCTTTCATATTTGGAGTAAATGAAACACACCTTCCAACACAAAGCAAAATCACACACACAAAATTGGGATTTTTTACCTCACACAGATGTAATTCAGCAGGAAGCCAGGAAGCTTCCTTCAAGGTAAAAGTTTTGGCACACAGGCTCTAAACAGGCAAGTTAAACTTTCTGTTGCTGGTAGACAGTTTTGTACCCCATAACCTGTTCCCCAGTGTTCAAGTTTCATGAAAAGCAGTAGTAAAACAGAATTAAATACACACATACTATCCAAATACAAACATGTCTTTAAAGAAAATAAGTAGCAGATGTCTTCTCTCCTGGCTTGTTCCTATTGACTTACACAGGCCCTGCCTGTACACATCAGACATCTAGACCCTTAAGAGGCTTTTCCTAAAAGGCACAAAGCATATGTTTAGATCTATAAGAAGTCCTGCTGGTAGTATATGTATACTGTTAACTTTTCTAAACAATAATTTAAGGAATTTTCTGTGGGTTTTTTTAACCTTGAGAGACTTTTGGCAACAAATTAACATAACTCTTCATACAAAATCATATTCTAATGCAGTTCAATTTTGTTAATTAACCACTTTTCTTAAACAGAAACAAACTGAATATGGGGTGAAGTGAGTAGGCATTTTAAAAGTTATGTGCTGCTATATGGCAAATCCTTTTTAACCATCCTTGAACACTGAAACTCCTCAAATCTCCTTATATTCACTATTTATGACTATAAAACCCCACAAAGCTCATGGGAAAACTGAATAATGTGGAATGAAGTTTACAAATCTGACTTCATAGAATCATTCCCTAAATAGGAATATTTTGTGTGTTCTGTAAATATTTTTTAGTCTCAAAGTACTTCAGAACAATAACCCATGGAGAGAGCAGCTCAGTCCTAGCACTTTTCATTGCTCCCAGGCAGTGGGATGGGCGATGACTCAGGTCTCTCACATCCCCTTTGGAACAGGATCGCTGGCCAAGAGGCTGTAACATTCATCTGCTCGCGTTCCTAAGAAGCCTGCCAGCTCCATCAGGCCTTCCCAGAGAGGGCAAATCTTCGTCTGACACTTGCTGCAGACGCCTGCCTCTCCACAGCCGGACATCCCTCCTTGCCGTCACTACAAAGAGCTTCTTTTGGATAATTTCACAGTCAATATTGCCATCATACCTCTCTGAAACAAGACTGCCAAATATTTTGAAAATCATGATTTGCTGCTGGTGCTCGAGGTGTTTAAAAGGGCACTATATATATTTTTCTAAAAGAGACAGTGCAGTCAAGTTGTGCAGGAGAACAGATAACCCGAAAAGACAACACAGTGACTTAGTGGTTCTTTCCTGCTTTAAGATTTTCACTTCTAGGACTGATGGCAAAGCCTTATTCCGAAAAAGAAATTTTTCTAAGTCAGCATTTTCCTTTTTAAAAAAAACAAACCTACACAGTCTCATTCTGAAAACATCAACATGCTCTCTTACTTCTGACTGTTGATTCACGTTGCCGGTGAGGTGCTGATAAACATACACTTGCGCCATGTTATTTCACAAAATCCTAATATGACCACATTTATTATAAGTAATGACATACCATACTGACATGAAGTGGAAACTGTAACACGACTACAGCAAAACAGCAAGGCCCTGACACAAATCCACTGGCTGCACATCCCCTGCCACAGAGTCTATCGGAAGCTGAGGGGTGCCAGCGCATCTGGGATGGGGCGAGGGGGAAGAAGGCTGCTCACACCTTCCGAAGTGAGGTGACCCGGTCTGCTCGGAGCCTCCTTGTAAGGGCAACCTCAGCTCCTGGCAGCCAGCGCCCCATCCCAGCTGGTGCTTCGGGGGAGGCTGAAAGTTCGCTGTCCGGCAGAGGGACCTTTTTATCTGCTCTGTCTTTTAAGATAAAAATCAAGCGGATTCTGTAGTTTTTGTTCTCGGTAAGGTGCTGATACGAGAACCGTCATTTTCAATATTTATTTGAGGATTATAAAGATCGAATCACGGCTGGATCATGCTCATGGAAAAGTGGTTTTGTTCTTCTCAAGTGAAAGCCCAAGGATTAAAAGCTCGATGCGGGAGAGGTCAGGATTCACCCGGGATCAGTCCCATCTCACAGACGCCGGCCTGCAGACCCTGGGGAGGAACCAGAGCCCCCCCAGAACCCTCACACTACGCTCACCTCCGCTCCCCGTCCCCCGGGGGGCAAGGGCGGAACAGAACCACGATTCCCCCTCCCCGCCCTCTCCTACCGTCTGCCGACAGAGCCATCTCGATGAGGGTCTCATTTGCTTTCTTCCCCAAGCGGTTCATGGTGGCCGCCTTTCCGCTGCTGCTGCTGCTGGGGAGCGGCCGAGGAGCGGAGCGGTGACTCAGGGCGGCGGGGCCGCCTCATGCATGCGCACTGCCCGCGGGGCGGAGCGGAGCCCCGCCGAGCCCCCGGCGGAAGGGCGGCGCGGCAGGGGTTGGCTTGGCCTCTACGGGACAACCCCAGAAATTAGGCAGTATGCCTGACAGCGGAGTCCGTGGTATGTGTCATATGGGTTCAGCTGTCCCGGCTGTGTCCCCTCCCAAGCTCCCTGTGCACCCACAGGAGCAGAACGCACCTGGACGCAGCGCAAGCGTTTCTTGCTCAGTGATATCTAAAACAGTCCTCTGTTATCAACACGGTTCTTATCACAAACCCAAAACTTAGACCCGTAAAAGCTGCTGTGAAGAAATTTAACTGTTAACTCGTGAGGCTCTGCTCACAGCTGCTGTCCTTGCTCCTGGAGCTGCTACCATTCCATGTCTAATAGCCCTAGCTTCTTATTGCTTCCTTCAGTCCTCTGAGACAGTTTCCAACAGTCTTTGTTCAGTATGTATTTAATACATTTTTTTGTTTATTAATATAAGCTCAGGCTTTCTTTCAAATGAACTTTTTATATATTCATCTTCTACTACCTGAGTAACCATTTTACACACCAAACTGACAGGAAGTTTTGTTACTTAGACAACTGTAACACAACAGTGCTTTCATGACCAATTAATGGAATACTTAATAAAAAGTTAATCAAGTCAGTCAGTTGAGTTGCTGGGCTTGTTTTCAGATCCATGTACAGTACTAAGCCTTTATTTGTGCAACATAACTGCTTCAAGGAGTATATTTTTAGCCAGGAGCGAGACCTAAAAATCTTGTGTCTGGTTCCTCTCCAAAGCCTAAGATGTTTAGTTGGGGTTTTAATGTCCCAATGCAGGACAGTGGGAACAAAGAGGATGGGCTTGGTGCACCAAAGGGTGCCCTGAAACATTTTGTGACTGCACACAGTGCACCAGATCACTAGGCTCAGTTTAAGAGCTGTACTTCTAAGCCTTTAATTTCCTCCTAGCATTACATATCTTGGATAAATGTGTTTATGCCCACAGAAGATGCAATTAGAGTTGCTATTCAACAAGAGCCAGAAACAGCAAGAACTGCCATGGTCATTGCTCAGTTTTCCTCCTAATTGCAGCTCACTATTCCCAGCTCCACCCAGCAGCAAACCCAACCATACCTAAAACTGTGTAAGTGCCTCAGCCAGAATGCCAAAGAAGATTTTAATGACCCTTGTAATTGCACAGGCTGATAGTGTGTTGAGACTGACTTTGTGCAAATTGCACAGTGGCTTGTGGTGGGACAAAAGGATGGGACAGAAGGATGCTCCTCCAGAATGAGGAATCTGTGGAGGCACACAGGAGGTCTATGCAATACCCAGTGTTGAATTTTCTTGCATATTCAGAGTTGAACCAGCCGTTGTCTGACTCGGTGGTTTCACAGTTTGCCCAAGTGATCTAGGACCACACTTTCTTCCAAGGGCACACACCTTTTTTCCCTCCCACCTTCCAGTTTCACTCTGAATAAGGAGTGCTGATAAAGTGATGCATGAATTATGTCAACCTATTAAACCAAATAATCATGTTATTAATTTGGGGTTTTTGGGGGCTTTCAGTTCCACAAATCACTGCAAGCAACAGGTAAGGCCAAAATAAAGGAAGAGATGGTGAACCACACAATTTATTCCTAGAATATTAATACAGCAGCCAGGTACACTGTAATATTTCTGCCTTGGCAGTTCAAACACTATTTCTAATACAGTGCACACATAAACAAAAAAATAATAAAATAAGTAGAAAGCTGTGGGTAAAGGTAGCAAGCCCCACCAAAATTGCTGGCAGTGAATATACTTAGTATATTCAGTGGCAAAGGGTAATCCTTTGTTTGTGCTAAAGGAGAACAGGTAGTTTGTATCTCCTATAGGTCTTCCTTTCCATTGATTGGCCTTTTCCAAACCATGCAACTGACATTTAGGCCTTCATATTAAAAAACAAACAAACAAACAAACAAACCAACCAAACAAAAAAAACCTCACAGAAAATTGGTGGGATTGGAGGACAAGATTTCAAAGATATCTCAGTGCCTCTTGTTGTCTCAGGTAGATAGCCCAAGGCTGTTCTAAAGAAATCCTAACATACAACTTAAGATGACAACTTTAAAAATTCTACATAGAGGATTATCTAAAACTTTTGGCACTGAAGCATCTGTGAAAATATAACCTGAGTTTTTTGCGAGAGGTAGCAGAATCGATGCCCACATTCTCCACCAAGAAACTCTCATGGTTTGATGCTGGCCAAATGCCAGGCACCCACAAAAGCTGCTCGCTTGCAGCCATAGCAGCCATAGCTGCTCTGCCATAGCCGGGGAGAAAAAGGAGAGAAAAAAATTTAATGAAGGCTTCATGAGTTGAGGTAAGGACCAGAAGAAAATACTCCAAGGGCAAAATAGCCTCAACTTAGAGGTACAAAGTGCATTTATTATTAACAAAACAGAGGAGGATAATGAAAAGCAAAATAAGCCTTTAAAACACCTTTTCCTTCTCCCCCAGCTCCTCCCTCCTTCCCACCAACAGGCGCAGGGAGACCGGGCATGGGGGTTTTGTTTGGTTCATTACTGAGATTTTCTTATGCTGCTCAGGGAGAGGAGTCCTTTCCCTGTGAGACTGTGGGTCCCTCCCACAGGAGGCAGTTCTCTGTGAACTTCTCCAATGCTCTCACAAGCAGCAGCCCTACTACACCTGCTGCAACGTGAATTCCCGCCACAGGCACACAGGCTGTGACAAGGGTCACTCTTCCACGGGGTGCAGCCCTCCAAGGACAGGCTGCTCCAGCCTGGAAGCAGGGCCCCCTCTCTCCACCGGGTCTCCCACTGGATCACAGCCTTCTCCAGGCATCCACCAGCTCTGGCATAGGCACCTCCCCCACGGGCTGTGGGTGGATCTCCGCATCCCCCGTGGATCCCCATGGGCTGAGGGTGGATCTCTGCATCTCCCGTGGATCCCCATGGGCTGCAGGGACACAGCTGCTTCACCATGGTCTCACCACAGCTGCAGAGGAATCTTGGCTCTGGCACCTGGAGCAGCTCCTCTGCCTCCTTCCCCACTGACCTTGGTGTCTCCATGTTATTTCCCTCACATGTTCTCACCTAGTCCTCTGGCTAGAAAAACACCGTGCATGCCCCACTTTGTTGTGATTTACTTCTTAAATATGTCATCACAGAGATGTTACCAGCCTCTGTCATTGTCCCAGTTTTGGCCAGCAGCATGTCCATCTTTAGAGCCATCAGCCATTGGCTCTGCTGGACATGGTGGAAGCTTCCAGCAGCTTCTAACAGGAGCCACCTCTGTGACCTCCCGGCCTACCAAAAGCCAGGCTGTGCAAACCAACACGCCTAGGCAATAACCTCTGTTAAAGTTTCAACACGTCTGAAGTGTGGCAGATCACAGGACAGCTGCTGTGAGTGGAGGGGATCAGCCTCTCCTGGTGTCAGGCTACCACACCAGCCAGCGCTGCTGTCGGTGTGGAGAGGGAGCAGCAGGCAGGAGGCAGGGATGGATGAGGTACCCTGTGCTCCCTTGGAGCTTGCCACTGCAAAGGAAAGAATGTAATTTGTCGGAAGGGAAAGCCCAAGGGAATTCGCCGCTTGTCAGTGTTTCAATCTGTGCTCCACAAACTCTTCCTGCACTTACTCAGTGGCTGTTTGAGATCTGAATCTTGTTTCCCGTTACACGCAGCTCCTCAGGGAAATCCAGCTGCATGAACACCATGGTCAGGGGCTCAGAAACACAGCAAGGCTTGCTTATGAGCATGTGAATTTGTGTATGGAGAGACAGCTAATTCTTTATGCCTGCTACCGCACAGCCCTAAATCCATCAGGAAACAGAAAGGGAGTGTCATAAGAGAGCTGTGGTGAGATGCGGAAGAGTGATAATGCTTCTCAAGGGAAGTAAAAACTTTACAAAGTATGCAAAAAGTTCATTAGTCACCGCATTTTTTTCCTACGCTGTCACTTTTCAGTCAGCTGAAATTGCAGAATGCAGCGCAGACAGCCATAACCACTTGTAGTGTCTAAACAAACAGATGACTTTACAGATAGGTGTTTTTCTTCGCCAGAGTTACTACACTTTGACAATAGCAGAAGTAAAACCGAGTACTCGGTTTGCAGCGTCCGCAGGGGAAGGAAAATGCACGGGCGTGGTCCCAACCAGCCCAGCCGCGCTGACCGCGGGAGGAGCAGACGCAGAGGCGCGGGCAGCGCTCTGTGCCCTCTGCGTGAGCAGCAGCGGCTCGGAGGGGGCTGCTGGAGATCAGGAGGCCTTGACGGCAGCCTTCATCCACTTTCGGGAGCAGACAGACATTTTAGTTCTGTAATCTCGCAGTTACACTCCCTTAACTGGATTGCTCGGTTTACAGCTGCCATCAAAGCCTTATTAAAGCGATAGTTCAAAGAAACCGTCTCACCCTCCACGTCCCAAAACCTCCATCACCCTGAAACCACCCCCCCCACCGCTCAAAAAAAACCCCAACAACAACAACAAAACCCACAAACCAAAACCAAAATCAAACAACCCTCCGAAAGCAACCTTCCCAAAAAACCAAACCCCAAAACACCAAAAGCCTCCAAAACCCGAAACAAACCCCCTAAAACTTAACAAAACAAACAACAACAACAACAAAAGCCCAAAACCCCCAAACAAACAAACCCCAAACAAACAAGCAATAAACCAAACAAAAACAAAAAAAACCAAAACAAACAAAAAATCCCCAACCCTACAAGAAAAAATTGCTTTGATGTGTTTTGGGGAGTCGAGAGAATGAATCTCTTTCTTGCTGGTAGAGAGATTCTTAAGGATGGTTGAATATGTACAAAATCTGCTCAGTAACAAAGTGTGAGGCTTGATGCTTCTCTCTCGTCATGTCACGATGGACATAGTTCCATTGATTTTGCTAAACTGCTCCTAAACAACGTAAGTGAAGTTTGGTGTTTGATTGTGATGGGTTGTGCAGTGATGCAGGTACACTCACAGAACAGATTACCGAATAGGGTGGGGTTGGGAGAGGGCCACTCCATCAGTTCTGGCTCTTAAATTACAATGTTAAGATAAGAAATTGCATCATCTGACTAAATTCCTGTGTCGTTCTGGTGAAATCATGAATATCTTCGCCTGTCCTTTCATAGTCAATTTGGTTTCTCAGGGTTTAGTGCCCTCTGGTGGTGATAGTCTTTTCTCCTGTGACAATAGCGATGCTTGCACCTAATGCTTCATTTTGGTTTTTTATCCATTGTCTGTTGATCATCCCAACGTGATAACTAGTTTGAATAAAGTCAAATTACAGTATTTTTTAACACAGAGGATTATAGAATGAGTCACTGAGTCCGACCTGTGAAAGTCAGAGCATTGAAATTATGCAGGGAGCTCAGTAGCTCTAGCAAAAATATTAACAAAATCAGTTTAGTTCAGTGTGCATTAATACCTTAGACAGTAAAGCAGAACTGAATGATAAAGATTTCATAAAAGTACAAGAGAATGAAAAACCTACAGTTACATAAGAGATACACACAAAATTCTGTCATCACAAGTAAATTTTTTTAACCGCAATTTCTTGTATGCATCTTTAATGACTTGTACATGTCTCATAAATGCCCATTTTAAACTGTCTTTAATTACATATTTAATTACGAAGTGTATTAAATGACATCAAGAGATCAGCTTTTTGGTTAAAAATTCTAGAAAAAGATAAACCCCTCAGTATGCATATTAGTAAGTTACTTTTTGCAATATTCAAGCACAACTAATGTAGCTGGCAGGCTGGTGATAATAATAGAAATAATTGTACAAGTGATTGTCTATTCATAAGGACAGTATTGAGTGACCCTCTTCTTCTCTGCTGTTTTTAAAATTCTCCATGCAGAGACGTTAGTTATAGCAATAGTTATAAGATGAGCTTTAAGAACATATTTCACATTTGCTGTTATAAATGATTGTTAAATTCTGCATATTTGATAGACTAATATTTGGTTTTCAAAGCTTCCATTCATTGCAGTGCACATATATAGCACTCTTATAAACAACATAAAAGAAGGAAACATCCTTTCCATGTTGGCTTCTTGGATATCAAATTATCAAGCTACATATCTCTTTTCAGCTGATTTTCCTGAGTAGACTCTGCAGTTTAGGTCCAATGCCTTGGCTGAAGGTTTTAATCCTTTAAAACCTCAGGCAGCTTCCAGATTTGACCTTTTTTGCCATCAGTCCCATTCTGCTTGTCCCATGCAAAAGCACAGACATGAAGCTGCAAAGGCCTCTATCTTATGGAGTGGTCTAGTCATAGGTTTACAGGTAAATCAGAAATGTCACTGTTTTCTAATCAGAAAATAGTGAAGATAGATGGGCCAGAAAAAAAAAAATGCAATTTTCTATGGAGATTAGAGACAAGGAGAAAAATAGCATTTCTAAGAGCAAGCAAGATGAAGGTGTGTAGGGCTGTCTGTCTCAGGGAAGCCTGTTGGATGGTCATAGAGGAAAAGGAAGGTGACTGTTGGATGGTCACAGAGAAAAAGGAAGGTGACTAAGGTGTTTCTGCAATACCCTACCCTACCCCAACACACAAGTTTTCCCAGAGTCTTGGGGATGGTCATAGAGAAAAAGGAAGGTGACTGTTGGATGATCATAGAGAAAAAGGAAAGTGACTAAGGTGTTTCTGCAATAACCTACCCTACCCAGACATGTTTTCCCAGCATCCTGGGGCTGTGCACTGATACCATCTCCTAATACAGCTGCATGCTTCAGGGAGCTGTTGTCTGGCCTGTGCTGGCCTGTACCCCACTGGATGGCAAAATGCTGATATATGCTGGAAGGCAGCATAGGAGGTAAATTAAATATGATGATGGATGATGTCAGCCTTGATCCAGTACTACTCAATACAAGTCTTGTTTCTCGTTCTAATAAAACTGAGTGGAAGCTCTTGGTTGCTGCAGCTCTTCAGTTTCTTTCTCATTTTTGCAATTTCTCCATGCACTATGTGAGGTACAGTGCCTGTATGGTTTCCAGCCTTTCCCCAGTCCCTAGCCATAGCTGAAACCTATCTGAGGTTTCAGATCCTGTCTGAGTAATGCAGCACTTATTTCCCCACCCAGGGGGACCCTTAGGCAGAGTTGTCAGGGCTGCCCCAGCTGGCCTGTACAAAGTTCAGCATAAAGATCAGTTGTGTGAGCTCTGCAAACATGATAAGCATCCAGGAGCAGCAGGAGTCATTAAACACACAGGCACGCTCAGCAACATCAAACAGAATTGGATGCATTGAGCAAAACGTAAGGTGGCAAAAAAAAAAAAAAAAATCTAGAAATCAGTACTTTAAGATCAGAAGTATGAATAGTAGGATGAAATCAATATAACCTAATAATTTATGTACAGATTCTAAGCAGAAAAAAGCAGAGCCTGTAAGGAATGGAGTGAAAAAGAATAGAAGTAATAAATAAGAAAAATGTAATATTAAATTAAAATGTTAACTTAAAATTTCAAGGGAATACCTAAAAGCCCTCAAAATGCAAGGTGATTCATCTCCTTTCAAAGAGGCCATCAATAAATTTTCTTTTTTTGCTGTTTACCTCTGACTTCAGGTCGGAAAGCCAAAGTGTGACACAAAGAGGCCAGCACATAATTCTGCAGTATCTGTAGAGCCAATTTGCCATTTGAACATTTTTTCAGTGTCTGCCTCTCAGAATCTTAATTCTCCATTGCTGTCAGTTGGCTGAATACATTACAGGAGCTATGTATCTCTAATAAATTAGAGTCAAATCTCTTTTCTTGAGATCATTGCTGCTGTCCATAATACAGTTCTTTTCATGAATTGTAGATTGTATTGTTTAGTAGAAGACAAAGTGATTGGGCCCTCTAACTATTCCCTCTTGGATATCCATTCAATTGTGTAATATATGAGGAAGAGTCTCATTTGTCATTTTTTGTTTCTCTCATTTTAAAAGTTCTACTCTGTAAAAATGTACCATAGTAGTTACTAATTGGATAATTTCTGAAATTTTGAAATCCTCAAGTCTTACTGTGTAAATTGTTGAAGATTTTTCCTGATTGCTGCATTCGTTACTTATCCTATACTTTTGGATGGTTTCCTTTGAGTTATATCTTCAGGTAAGTCATTCTGCTAAAATAACTGGTATTGGTGTACCTGCCAAATGCTTGAGATTACTGGGCTTATCCTTATCTTTGAACATAAAAGATGAACAGACAGGTACTCATTGATAGCTCAATGTATTGTAAACGAGACAAAGTGATACTTTTATAGTCTGGTAAACAAACTGCAAGTACGTTAGTAGGTCTATTTTTCAAGAACTCCTATTGATTTTTTTCCCCAAGCTAGGCCTTTAAGTCTACTCTTCTTTTTTTTTTTTTTTTTGGATCAAACCTCAGTTTTCTCACTGTTCTCCAGCACAATCATATACAGATCCTCAGAGACATAGTCTGGGCTTCACACTTTTAAACCGTGCATGGATCAAGAAATGAGCTGGTAAAAAACAGACAGCACTTTTTGGCTGGGCTTTTAAAACCAGTCAGTTGCACCGGGAGTCAGTGGTCATATTTTCCTCCATGCTCTTCTGTGGGTTACTGAAGAAGCTACAGTATCAAGATTTGCTAGTAAAGTGGGCTGATTCTGGCTCTGAATTCGCTCATCCCCTGTCCCATCTGTTCCAAAGGGTGTGTTAGAGGAGTCAATGTGACATTACATAGGAGGGGTAACACTGGCTTTCCTGAACCATTCCTACATGACTTAAGGCAAATGATGCTACTTCATTTTTCAGTTTAAAGCACGTCTGCATCTTTTGACAAAAGTCTTGAATTATATGAATATTCAAGGCCATTTACATTTTGATTTCCAAGCGATCTTTGGAAATAGAGGCAAAGCCTTATGTCTCTTAGTGTCTCTAAGTACAATAGTTCTTAGCTCATTTTTGTCTGATGTTCCCCTAAAACTTGTCTGACTCAAGTTAATGGAGTAGGTTTATTTAATCTCTTGATGAAAACTTTTGAGGAAAAGTTTCATAAAAGTTGACCTTTCAGTAATAAGTCTGTGGCTTCTGATGTGATTTAATTTTCCTGAGTCTGACACATTGAGAACTAAAATGGAATGACATTTTTTAGAACTGTCAGTAATTGCTACTGTTATCAATCATTAGCCAGCGAGGCACCATCTTCATCAGCTAACTTTGCCTTGGCCTGCCTAATTTTGCCTTTTTTCTTTATTTCCTTTGTACTTTCACAAAGTAATGGCATCCCTCTGTTTCTATTTGTAAAATTGATATCCTCCCAACACATTTCCTGTCATGCTCAAATGAAAGTTGAAACAGGCAAAGTATTTCTGCTTTACCTTGTATTTATGAACATCCATGTTATTTTAAAATAATATTTCTGACTGTGTTTTAGTATCTCCATACTACAGCCCTTAGTGGTCTGTGAGTCCATCATTGTTTTTCTATCTGCAGGCCCCAGAACTTACATTTAAAATCTTTTTTTCCTTCTTCTGCTATAATGCCTTTTGTAGACATCTGATAATCTTTGTTCTGAATTAATTTTCAAGATCTTGCTTTGCTGCTAAATTGGGGCTCCTATTCTCTAATACAATGCAACTGCATATGTTATCAGGGTTAACAGCAGTTGCAGCATGTGCTTTAATCAATCTTTCTTAACACTGATCCTTTTAGCAATCTTATCAGGTAGTGGAGAATTGATTATTACTATTGTTTTACTGTGGTACATCTTACTGAACCATACAAGAGAGCTTCCTCCTCCAAAGACCAGCAACTTTAATACAGTTCTTTCCTGAAGCATGGTCAGTCTCCTGTGCTGCTTCATGGGCACTTTTTTTACATTTTGAGAAACCCATTTCACATGTCTCCTGTATTCTTCCACTATTTTTTTCCTTGTTAGTGTCATTCCTTTGTTTTTAGAGCTTGGGATTTTGTAATTCTTTCTATTGCTTTTCTCTCACAAGAAACTCTGGGCACACAGTTAAGTTCCTCACTGTGTTAATATGTTGAATCAAGTGCAGTGACCATGACTGCATGCTGTGTGAGCAGCTGGATTTGAAACTTTACCTATGTGGATTCCTAACACTAGCTGGTTTTAAAACAGATAAAAAACCAGGCCCATACGGTGATAGGATAAGCATTGTCATCAGCTACTCTTCCAGAACAGTTCCCCTGGTCAATACTCATAATTAATTTGATTGAAACAGTCCAGTGATAATCTAACGATTCACGTTTCAGTGATAAAATTATTAACAACAGGAATATCACTCTGTGTTTTTACACTTTACACCTCAGCAGTTGCTTATCTAGCAGGCAAGGACTGTCATGAAATAGGGTCTGAGCTGACTTGCATGAAAAATGTGCAGAGACTGTCCTCAATTTTATTGCATGCTGTGAACTTGGCGAAGTGAGCTTGGCTTTGTGCAACAGATTGTTTCTAGTGGTACATTTCAAGATGCTATCATTTTGCCAGGGAAATAAGTTGGGTGTTCTGCAGGGTGTAGACGTATCTGACCCAAATCCAAACAAATGGCTTGGCTAGGACCCTGGCTGTTTCAAAACACAAAATAACCAGCAGGAACCATGAACAGGAAGGGGATCACAATTGCCTTAATGTTACAGTCCCTAATAGTGACGTATTTAATTCCTCTCAGAGTAACATGACCTTAACTTAGTATTTCTTTTCTATCTTCATTTGTACTTTCTTATCCTAAAACCTGAACTACGTCATGTACAACTTAATGTCACCCAGTTGCAAAAACCTAACCTGTTCTCCTGCTAATTCCTTTCTAATTTTTCACTCTTGTGAATTCAAAAGGCACTGCTTTGATGTGGTCCAGTCAGCCTTGGTCTTTAGCAGCTTTGCTTGTAGACTACCTTCTAGCTGTCCTGCTGTGTTGTTGACATGACAAGAAGTAAGACTTTTCTTCTGATGGCAAGAGACTTAAATAAAAATATCTTCCAGTACAGAGCCTGAACGAGACTTAGATACCAGAGCTGGCAAGGTAGTGATTCTTATATGTGATGGGCACACTCAATAGCTAGGGCTTGTTAGACATATATGTCTAAAATACACATTTAGATGTTGAAAGTGTAGTTGGAACAAGGAAAAGGGGCAGGAAAGACGGACCACAGAACAAGGCATTAATCCAAAAGTGTCCTTCAACTGAGACTTTTTTTTCTTAATTGTTTTTCTTAATATTTCAGAATGAAAATGTTTTCCTCTCTGTATGTAAAAATATGATCTGAGAAAAAACAGTAATCTCTCTACTTTCCTTCATACTTTACAGCTTTTATTTTGTTCATTTCCTGTTACAGTCTCACACTTCTACACAGAGTGAAATGATCTATAATCCCAATAATGATTCATGTATGTTTGCTACTATATCATGTACAGTGTTTTATGTTAGTGAATCCCAAACTTTTTTTTTGCCAAGAATTCCTCTGGCATGTAAGTCAACTTCCCAGAGCCTTCTTTATCTCTGTTCTCTCTTTTTATCCCACTGGTGCAGCCTAGCTCTTCTTACCCACATCCAGATCCCATCCCCTTCCACTGGATCCTCATATCACCCTCCTTTCAATTTCTCCCTGGACAGACCTTCCCTCCTACCCTTATGTTTGTTTATCACTCCCTTCCCAGCCAGCTCAGAATATATTTTCCTCTTTGAATTTCAGTGCTTTTCCCTTAAGAAGGAAATGAGGGCCTGGTATCGGTAAAGGGTTTTTCCTTTTTTTCTGCATACTTTCCTTTAGCTTCTGGCCTTCTGCTTTTCTTGCAGAAAAGCAGACACATATTCTCCCTTTTCCATCCTAGCAAAACTAGATTTCCTGCTTTCTGAAACAGAGATTGATGGTTCAGGGGATAGGTTGTGTCACAGCAGTCTCCTGGTGCCCAGCATTTACCCCTGGGCAGGAGGAAGCACTTTATGTCACCTTTGAATGCACCTCTGTCTCTTTGTCTGCAAGTATTTGAAATTTAATGTTTGATTATATAAAAAGTTTCACTTCAGTCTGCTGTGGGTTGTTGCTGATCCTGTCATCCTTTGGTCCCAACATGTTCCCTTTCAGAAGTATTACAATATCATTCAGAGGGAAAAAATATTTATCCATTTGAACCTAATGGTGGTGCAAATTCTATGGACCTAATCCTAATATGTTCAGTTTGCCCATTTTCAGACAAAATTTGCACTGAAGTTAATGGCTCAAGGTTTTTTGTTACTGTTATAATGCCATTGAAAAAGAGAAAAAAACTTGTCAGAAGCATTTATTTTTAGATAGCAATGTATTTCTTTCTTAGATGAGGAGAATCAACTGGAAAACAAATATAATTGAGAAGAACTTTAGGTATTACAGGCATTACACAATGAAGAGAGATGCTTTTCTGTAGGGGTTTGATATGACAAGTTAGAAATAATTTTCATTGCTTTTAAATTAGATTCTGACATTTCCAGAGGTTTTGTCTTGTGTTTAAAAAGCACAAAGAAGAATACTGTCCCCAGAAGAAGATGCTATCCTGTGTAATTCTTTCTTCTTTGCTCACAATCAATCATTCTTTCAGTGATGCTCATCTTTGGTGCTGCTCCTTGGCTGCCAGATACTTCTTGCCATATGATACCCATGGCTGTAGCTCACCATAAAATGATCATCCAATTTGCTAGGTGCAGTCATCTGTGGATAGGGTCTGGAACATGGTATTTTGATGTGGTTTAATGTGAAGTGTGTTCTTCCTTTCCTCCACTGTTAAATTCTTTCCAAGAACTATTTGTGCCTTGTTTCTGGCTCTCCCAGCACACAGCAGTGTAGAAGGGATGGAGTTGCCCAGCAGTACCTCATGGAGCTCCCTTGAATTGCTCCTCCTGGACACAGACTAGTTAGAAAGATGCACAAAGCTCTCATTTGGGGAACACCCAGCAATATTTTTTGTGTGTGTTTTATCCACCATTTAGACATTCACAGTCACTGACTTTTTTTTAATTCAGACCTGAAATAACAGACATATCATTCAAACTGAGGGTCCAACTTTATTTTCAAGGGCTAGTGTTAATAATTTGAAGTTGAATCTTTTAGTAAGAAGCTTGCTATTCTTGAGAACTTTTTGTTCTATAAAAATGATTGCTTATATTCTGACCAAAACAAGACAGAATTGGCACAAGGTTAATTATATAGTGCAACGACAAAGACATTAACCTGGCAACAGAGAAATGCCAGATCAGCAGAAATTATGAGTTAGAGCTAGTGCTTGAGAATATCTCCTACCCCATGGAATCTCTTGCTGTTAAACATGTTTTGTTCTACAGACTTGTTAACAGAGTCAAGATTAAGGAAAGTAATCCACTGGCTTGGGCATTTATCTGGTGTATTTGTAAACCAGCTCTGTTTTTCAGCCCCACAGGCATAAAAGTTTCTGTTAGAATGGCAGGCGTGAGTTACGAATGACTACAACACACTACCAAAAATTACATTAGCATATGTAATACAGAGAGGGATAAGTATAATTGCAGTAGCTGTACACAGCAAAGTGTGGGTGAGTCAAAAAACAGTGAGACAAATGCTATTCCTGCTGAATAATCTTTGTGTGCTTGGAGAAAGAGATTTCAGTCTTCCTTTGGTTTGTATAAACTTAGTATTTGCCTGGCATAATTTTTTGCCAAAACCCACTATGTAGCACAGATGTGGGATTAATGATCAATTCACATTAAGGCACAGGTGAAATCTAGGATTCAACAATTCAGATTTTATATGCCCTGAACTGCTTACAGACTGAATAAAAACTCTTTGCTTCCTTCACATGGTAATATATTAGGTTCTCAGTGATGGCAGGTTGGAATAGTAGAGATGATCAAAAAGGTTGCCACAACTATGTGTTTGTCAGGGAATTAGGGAGTGGAAAATAAACACATGAGAAGAGGGAACTTTTTGAACCATAGTAGAAAAGTATCTTAGTGCAGTTCTCAGTCTAGAATACATGTAGCTGCTGCCCTGCCAGCAGAGAGAGTTTCATCTGAATTGAAATAACTCTGACTTTTTGAGGCATTTATTTAGGGCATATTTAAGTCCTTCTAAAAAGAAATCTTCAGTTTTTAATTTAAGCTTCAGATAAGTTGATTGCAAGCACCTCTGTGTACATAATGTCCCTCCATTACTTGTTTCTTGGTGTAACAGGAATATTCAACAACACTTTCTTTGGAAAGGGAAAGTCATTTTGTCAGCAGCAATACAACTTTTGAATACTGACTACATCTAAATGAGAGACTTAGGGGTTATGGCAATTAACAAATGCTGCTGCTGATGCAATCCTGTAAAACTTTATGCACTTTTGCTTTTCTAAAATTTCTGCTTATTGGCATATTAAAGGAAGCTGATGTCTATACATAGCTCTATAAATGCTCTAGTGTCTGGGTCAGTTTATTAAACTTATAGTTTTACCTGTCTTCATTGTCCTAGCCTCTCTCAGGAAAAAAAAAAATTAAGAAAAAAAAAAAAGGATTCAGTCTTATCAGTGCTTAACTTTGTG
Organism: Hypocryptadius cinnamomeus; assembly: GCA_013400635.1. Taxonomy (NCBI): domain Eukaryota; kingdom Metazoa; phylum Chordata; class Aves; order Passeriformes; family Zosteropidae; genus Hypocryptadius; species Hypocryptadius cinnamomeus. The sequence continues at coordinate 15,006 of VYZP01073452.1, read as the reverse complement.
TTTAGTTACTTGTTAGCTTGTTTTGTATTTTAATACCAAGACTACCACTTAGATTGCATAACTATCTGACTCTAATTCACCCTGTTTTTATATTTGCCAGAATGCTTCTATTGTTTTTATATCCTGCTTATACAGGAATGTTCCCTGGTTTCTTTGAGCAGGAAGAAGGTTATTAATGAGCTTAAAGGTGATAGAAATATTTCTCATCTTTCCTTCTCTTCTCACCTCACAGCCACTGTAATATATTAGTGGAGTGATTCTGTGAATATCAAGTGTAGAAGTTGTAGGACTCAGCCCTACTGCTTCCTTCTCAGAGTAATCCAGCTGCACACAGTAATATTGATGAAATTAATTGCTTACTAGAGCAAGAGCTGGGTGCAGTGCAGGGGTCTAGGTTGTGTCACAACACTACAGTTACTATTCATTCTGTAAATGAATCTGCTGTATTCTTTTAACAGTGGAAACTAAATGCATCATGCTAAAATCAAATCAATGCCATCCGGATCAGTCACCAGGGGTCTCTTGATCTCTTTCTATCAAGGCTTTTGTTATTCAGACATTCCCTACAAGCTGTCAAATGGTACTACTCAATAACAACCAATAAAGTAATCACCCCTTAAAAATTTCCCCAGGGAATCTTTTTAAATTGAACAGGGAATAATATATCTTGTAGTGTCAATAATGCTGAAAAAGTTAATTTGGTTGAGCTACTATGTGCCTCCTCAAGTCATATTCCAAATGCTGTTCTGGGAAGATGACTTCTACTTGAATTCACTCTGTTGCTCTCTGCCTGCAGCATCAGTTTCAAATTTATGGCAAGGGCTATCTGAGATAGGCTGTGGAACGAAAGAGTGTTCTGGTGACCTGACTGCTTTCTCAACCTTTTAAATCTAACTACTGATAGTTATGCTCTTAAATTAAAATCAGATGGCAAAGATGAATGTGCTGATAAGATGTTCTCAGATGGCTGACTGATAGAGTCCCTACATGCAGCAGAAATGTGTCATCTGCTGAGCATAGCATGAGTCTAATTTACTAAGCAAAGCGGGTTTAACACCAGTATCAATAAAGTAATTTTCTTTATTATATAAACTGGGTTGAAAAAGATTTGACAATGCAAATTTAGTCTATTAAGGATATTTCTGTGAATAAATTATAGTAGATGTTATTTTAATTCTTGTTAATACAGGTTTGGTTTTTTTTCACAGATGTCATTTTTGGGCATTAGAAAATATTTTTTTCTCCTGCTGTTGTGAAAGAAGAACTGCAAGTACTGACATTAAACATTTTGAGAAATTTGTTCTGTTCTTTTTATTATAAGGGAAAGGAGTCCTGCCAAAATTAAAACCTTCCAGTGACTGAAATACTTGTTTTGCTGTATTATTTCTTAGGTGCTTGATATCATCCTATATAAACTGATTAAGGGACTATTTCTGAAGTTCTAATTGCATAGTTATACTCTATAATCATGCTTTTATTTGCTAATTTGTTTAAAAAAATTCTATCTATAGTGGACACAAACTGACAGCTTTATGTGTGACTACTAAAATGTGAGGTTTTTTTGAGAAGTTATGGTCAAACCAATCAGTGCTTGGATTTGAATATTGGCACCTGGTTTGGCCACTGAAGGTGTGAACCGCCTCTGAGAACACACAGGGGTTAAAAGAGCAGAGAATGCCCAGGAGAACCCTCTTGGTTCCAGTCCATGAAGGAGGTCAGAGCTCCCCTGCCCAGCCAGGGCTGGGTGAGGGAGGGGAAGCCATGCGGCCTGGTGAGGTAGGCCGGAGCCTTGGGCAGAGAGGGGGGATGAAGGCCCTGCAAGATGGAAGGGTGGAGGACAGAGAGAGGCATTGCCCCCCCTCATCCCCCGGGAGAGAGAGAGAGAGAGAGCCCGTGCCTGTGCCGTCTTAAACTATGCTGTGCTTGGACTGTGATATCGTGTGCTGGCAGCAGCACGGCCGAGAAGTGGGGGATGCGGCTGAAAAAGTGCCCAGCCGTTGTGGGACTTCTGGGCAGACAAAGGCGAAGATTTTAACCCTTTTCTTAAATAATAAAAACCTTTCAAATACTAATCCTCCTAAATTTAAATAAAAGGAGAGAAAGAGATGAAAATTAGTACAAGTGAGAGATGCCAGAAAGTTAAGAAAAATCCCAAGTGAAAAAAAATGAAGGAGTGGCCTTTGGCTGAACTCTTTTCTTGTATAGCCATAAACAAATCCATGTTTTTCCTGTAACACAGAAATTGCATTTAAAGAGAGGCAATACCTTAGAACCAAAAAAGTGCAGTAAAGCAGTAGTGTAAACAGAGGCGGCTGAGGAGGGTGTGGTGATGCCCTCTGTCTTCAGTAGAGAAGAAAATCTCTGTTTGCGAGGCCCCTCGGCCCCAGGGGGTGAAATTGGGGGACACTGGTGTCCCGAAACAAAAAAACTGTTGCTGTTTTAGAACTGAGCAAAGCATCCTTAAAAAAAAAAACCTAAAACAATTCTGATCCATGTGCAGTGGTAAGAGCACTGAACATGGAAAAAGAAAGTCACGAAAGCAAATGTTTTCCGGGCGGTGCCACGAGTGACATGAAAACACAAGAAATTTCAACTGTATTTCCAAAACAAGCCTATAGTACAAAAAAACCCCTCCTCTCTCCCTAATAAACGGAAAGTTAATTATTTAAAAAGTAGTGATAGACTGAAAGTTGATTATCTGAGAGGGGGAAGGAGGAGAAATGTATTTAGAGAATTTTAATTCTGAAGTTTGTTTTTTTTATACATACTGTAGTTAATAAAGTTTTTTTCCCTTTATTCCTAAGCTAAAGCCTGCTTTACTCTATTCCCAGTCACATCTCACAGCAGCCACTAAAAAAAGTATAGTTTCATGGAAGCGCTGGCATTGTGCCAGCATCAAACCATAACAAATATAAATTTGTGGATGAGATAACAAATGCTAAAAACTTCTGATTATGAGATGTTCATTTTAGGGTTTGGTTTCGCACCAGAGCACACTAGAATTGGTGCAATTTTTTACGATCAGGGTGATGAAACCCTGGCACAAGTTGTCCAGAGGAGTTGTGGATGCTGCATCCCTGGAAGTGCTCAAGGCAAGGTTGAATGAGGCTTGGAGCAGCCCAGTCTAGTGGAAGATGTCCCTGCCCGTGGCAGGGCATTGGAATGAGATGAGTTTTAACATATCCAACCTAACCTATTCTATGATTCTATGTCCCAGGCTGCTTCAGCCCATCCCCATCCCTATCCCTATGGAGATGCCCAATGCCCAAGGCCGGGGCTGCCCCAGTGCCCTGCTTCTGGCTGGGATGGTAGGGCTGGGCCAAGGATCCCCATCGGGCACCCTGGCTGTAGCCATGCAGACAGAACAGGTGTTAGTTAAACTCCTCTCCTCACAAGGAAAACACTGGAGCAAGGAAAGACCATTTGTGTGTGAGAGTGGTGCCAGCTCTCCTGCAGCTGGGTGAACACTGCCGTGGTTGGCACAGGCACCTGTGGTCATGCACGTGGTGATGGACACACTGCTCTGGGAGCCATTGGAAAACACAGAGTGGGCACAGACATAGGAAACTGTGCACGGATGTCATGGTTTAACTCCAGCTGGCAACAAAGTACCACAGAGCTCTGACTCACTTCTCCCTCCAAACCTGTTTGGATGAGCAGAATTAGGAAAAAACCAGTGAAACCAGTGGGTTCACTTTAATAACCGAAACAAAGTAAAATATAATGTATAATGTAATAATAATAGTAAAAATAGTGATTAAAGGGGGCTGGGGAAGAGAGAGATAAAACCCAAGAAAGACAAGTGATACACAATAGCATTACTCATCACCTGCTGATCGATGCCAAACTCATCCCTAAACCACAACCAGCCCCACTCCCAGGTAACTCCCCAGTTTATATAGTGGGCATGGTGTGAGTATCCTCTTGGCTAGTTCAGATCAGCTGTCATGGCCATGCTCCCTTACCAGCTGCTTGGGAAAAGATGAGCCGCTGAGAAGTCCTTGACTTACGTTAAGCCCTACTTAGCAACAATAACAGCATCAGTGTGTTATTAGCATTACCCTTATACTGAATCCAAAACACAGCCCTCTATAGCTACTAGGAGGAAAATTAAGTCTATCCCAGCCGGAACCAGCACAATATGTAAAGCGAAAGCACCGAAAGCACCTCGGTGAGTTTGCCGCTGTTTGTCGGTGCGTGAGCCGCGGTGAGGGCCGAGCCGGCAGGGGGCGCTGTCAGCCCGCGCTCCTGGTTGGGAAAGGCCTCGCGCTGAGCCGGTGGGAGCGCTGTGGGACACGGTGAGGGGCTGTGGGCCACGGTCCGTGGGACATGGGACACCGTGAGGGGGCTATTCCTGTGCGACACCGTCCATGGGACACCGTGAGGAGGCTGTTCCTGTGGGACACGGTCCGTGGGACACCGTGAGGAGGCTGTTCCTATGGGATACCGTCCGTGGGACACCGTGAAGAGGCTGTTCCTGAGGGACACGGTCCGTGGCACGTGGGACACCGTGAGGGGGCCATTCCTGTGGGACACGGTCCGTGGGACACCGTGAGGAGGCCATTCCTGTGAGACATGGTGCGTGGGACACCGTGAGGAGGCTGTTCCTGTGGGACACAGTCCCTGGGACATCGTGAAGGGCTGTTCCTATGGGGCACCGTCCATGGGACACCGTGAGGGGGCTGTTCCTGTGGGACATTGTCCCTGGGACACTGTGAAGGGCTGTTCCTGTGGGACACTGTGGCTTGGACACCATGGCAAGGGATGTTCTTATGGGACATGACTGCCTTGGGCTGCCACTGCCATGGAGTACTTCAGCTTAGAAAGTCCTCTGAAAGCATCCAGCCCAGCCATTAGCCCGATATATACCTCCAGGGTTAGTGACTCTACTGCTTCCCTGGGAAGCCTGTGCCAGTGCTTCACAATGGTTTCTGAGAATTTTTTTTTAATTAAATACCCTTTGCAGGATAAAACTAAACATTACTTTTTGGTTTAAAATATTTTAAAGGCCTGAGGTGGCTCAAGGATGATTAATAACTCTGATTCTGATTCTAATTCTAATTCTAATTCTAATAGAAAGCCTCTAATCTTGTCACATTTCTCAGATGAGAAGGGAGATGGTTCTACGTGAAGAGTGAACACTGACCATCATTTATGGAGCAGGTGCTGTTTCCAGGAGAGCGGAGAGCCGTGCTGCCAGTAGTCTTTGTTATTTATAGTTGCACCAGGGAATGCCAGTGCCTTGGCTATGAGGTGAGATTGCCTTGTGCTTAGTGTTACAATAAACAACCCTTCTGAGAGGGACTTGGGGGTGCTGGTGCATAGGAGGCTGGACAAGATCACCCATCTGCCCTTGCAGCCCCCAAAACCAGCCATGTCCTGGGCTGCATCCAAAGCAGCCTGGGCAGCAGGGTGAGAGAGGGGATTCCCCTCATCTGTGCAGCTCTTGTGACACCCACCTGGAGTGCTGCATCCACNGCCCATCCCCATCCCTATCCCTATGGAGATGCCCAATGCCCAAGGCCGGGGCTGCCCCAGTGCCCTGCTTCTGGCTGGGATGGTAGGGCTGGGCCAAGGATCCCCATCGGGCACCCTGGCTGTAGCCATGCAGACAGAACAGGTGTTAGTTAAACTCCTCTCCTCACAAGGAAAACACTGGAGCAAGGAAAGACCATTTGTGTGTGAGAGTGGTGCCAGCTCTCCTGCAGCTGGGTGAACACTGCCGTGGTTGGCACAGGCACCTGTGGTCATGCACGTGGTGATGGACACACTGCTCTGGGAGCCATTGGAAAACACAGAGTGGGCACAGACATAGGAAACTGTGCACGGATGTCATGGTTTAACTCCAGCTGGCAACAAAGTACCACAGAGCTCTGACTCACTTCTCCCTCCAAACCTGTTTGGATGAGCAGAATTAGGAAAAAACCAGTGAAACCAGTGGGTTCACTTTAATAACCGAAACAAAGTAAAATATAATGTATAATGTAATAATAATAGTAAAAATAGTGATTAAAGGGGGCTGGGGAAGAGAGAGATAAAACCCAAGAAAGACAAGTGATACACAATAGCATTACTCATCACCTGCTGATCGATGCCAAACTCATCCCTAAACCACAACCAGCCCCACTCCCAGGTAACTCCCCAGTTTATATAGTGGGCATGGTGTGAGTATCCTCTTGGCTAGTTCAGATCAGCTGTCATGGCCATGCTCCCTTACCAGCTGCTTGGGAAAAGATGAGCCGCTGAGAAGTCCTTGACTTACGTTAAGCCCTACTTAGCAACAATAACAGCATCAGTGTGTTATTAGCATTACCCTTATACTGAATCCAAAACACAGCCCTCTATAGCTACTAGGAGGAAAATTAAGTCTATCCCAGCCGGAACCAGCACAATATGTAAAGCGAAAGCACCGAAAGCACCTCGGTGAGTTTACCGCTGTTTGTCGGTGCGTGAGCCGCGGTGAGGGCCGAGCCGGCAGGGGGCGCTGTCAGCCCGCGCTCCTGGTTGGGAAAGGCCTCGCGCTGAGCCGGTGGGAGCGCTGTGGGACACGGTGAGGGGCTGTTCCTGTGGGCCACGGTCCGTGGGACATGGGACACCGTGAGGGGGCTATTCCTGTGCGACACCGTCCATGGGACACCGTGAGGAGGCTGTTCCTGTGGGACACGGTCCGTGGGACACCGTGAGGAGGCTGTTCCTATGGGATACCGTCCGTGGGACACCGTGAAGAGGCTTTTCCTGAGGGACACGGTCCGTGGCACGTGGGACACCGTGAGGGGGCTATTCCTGTGGGGCATGGTGTGTGGGACACCGTGAGGGGGCCATTCCTGTGAGACACGGTGCGTGGGACACCGTGAGGAGGCTGTTCCTGTGGGACACAGTCCCTGGGACATCGTGAAGGGCTGTTCCTGTGGGACACAGTCCCTGGGACATCGTGAAGGGCTGTTCCTATGGGGCACCGTCCATGGGACACCGTGAAGGGCTGTTCCTGTGGGACACTGTGGCTTGGACACCATGGCAAGGGATGTTCTTATGGGACATGACTGCCTTGGGCTGCCACTGCCATGGAGTACTTCAGCTTAGAAAGTCCTCTGAAAGCATCCAGCCCAGCCATTAGCCCGATATATACCTCCAGGGTTAGTGACTCTACTGCTTCCCTGGGAAGCCTGTTCCAGTGCTTCACAATGGTTTCTGAGAAATTTTTTTTTAATTAAATACCCTTTGCAGGATAAAACTAAACATTACTTTTTGGTTTAAAATATTTTAAAAGCCTGAGGTGGCTCAAGGATGATTAATAACTGATTCTAATTCTAATTCTAATTCTAATAGAAAGCCTCTAATCTTGTCACATTTCTCAGATGAGAAGGGAGATGGTTCTACGTGAAGAGTGAACACTGACCATCATTTATGGAGCAGGTGCTGTTTCCAGGAGAGCGGAGAGCCGTGCTGCCAGTAGTCTTTGTTATTTATAGTTGCACCAGGGAATGCCAGTGCCTTGGCTATGAGGTGAGATTGCCTTGTGCTTAGTGTTACAATAAACAACCCTTCTGAGAGGGACTTGGGGGTGCTGGTGCATAGGAGGCTGGACAAGATCACCCATCTGCCCTTGCAGCCCCCAAAACCAGCCATGTCCTGGGCTGCATCCAAAGCAGCCTGGGCAGCAGGGTGAGGGAGGGGATTCCCCTCATCTGTGCAGCTCTTGTGACACCCACCTGGAGTGCTGCATCCAGCTCTGGGATGAGGGTCACAAGGCTTGAAACGTCAAGCTTCTTTTGTTTAAGTAAATATAAAAATAAATAAAACATGTGAAAGCTTCCTTTTCAGATACTTTATCACCAGGAATGCAGGCCTACATCATTGGTTCCAGCTATCTGCTGTCACTGCAGGTTTGTTTCATCATCTCTTTTCCAAGGTTGTAGTGATTGCTACATACTGGCAGAAACCTTCTTTTACATGTGTGGCAAAAGCAGAAAGAGGGAAAAAATTCTAGAGCACTATCATTGGCAAGAAAGTTCCATATATGGCAAAGGAGAGGTTTATGTTTCTGCTCCATTTTTTCCTGTTACCTATAAATGAAATCAGCTTTCATTGGGATTGCTTTTCATTACAGGCTTTGTAGTGCAATGCTCCGTCTTTTGCATGAAGGGTATGCACAGAAATCTCATCAATAATAAAATATCAGCAAAACCTTTTGGGAAAGAATTTCTTAATTTTCTGGTAGCATGATGCTACAGAGGACTTCCTGTTTGTTTCCTTGCCATGAAATCACCAGTCTGAAACCATCATCAATTTATTACCCCAACCTTCAGCCTTTCATCTAGGACAGAAAAACCTTGATGTGGACTTTCACCAAGTGATTTTCTGCAAATAAATTAATGTAATGCCTGTTTCTCCTAATGTAGACCATGGCAAAGAACCACGGTTAATTGTCCAGCCGTTGCATACATAATGGGGAATAAAACAATAAAGGAAAAATACTTTTAATTGAGGGAACCATATGTGTGTATGGACTCTTGTCTGTATTTGATTATTTTTTCGCCCTCTATTTTAATCATATCTGAGCATTTCCCAGATGTCAAAGTACATTTACCCCTGTAATGCATGGAGTTTTCTCTTGGTTTTAGTTCTGTGGGAAAGTTCTCTCTAAGTTTTGTTGGTTCATTTTTGAGAAATCCTTCTGTGTGTTTTAAAGACGTACGTCCAGTCTTCCTCAGGCTGTTTCATCAGCAGTCTGAAATGTTGCAACAGCAAAGATTACAGACTCTCATCAGGGAAAGCACACACAGGCAAGCACTTAATTGTCAGAAAGGGCACAAACATCATCAAATTCCAGTACTGCAACAGCTCATTTATTTAAAATACACTATTGACAACCATTTTGGTTTTTTCCCATACTTGCTATCAGGAGTATTATTCAACAACATTTATTTAGAAGTGTAGATACTATGAGGGTTTTTTCCCCTGGAGTAACTTAGTACTTTGAGTGATCCTGTGAGTTTGCAAACATTGTATCCTAACTTTCCATCTTCCAAATTCAGGTCACTAATGACTATATCTCTAAATGTAACTATACCAGAATGCTGGTATTAGTTTATCACAGTGTGTATGTGATAAATGTATGTGTAGGTTAGATGAGTGCAGTTCTTCTAGACAAGGTATCAGATACTGTCTGAAAACAAAATGAGAATTCATAGAACCAGATTGGTTTCTGTGAGCCAATGTATTTCTGTCATTGTCTCAAGAAGATCCTTAGAGATCTGTTAGATCCTTAAATGTTGTGCTTTAGCATATTTGCATTTTTCTTTTAGAATAATATGTTCTTAGAGACTTGGCACAGATGGAGATGCCCAAGTCTCTTACAGACTTTAGAGGCAGAGGACCATTAATATAATTAGGCTCCTATTGTGCAAAGCACTGTGCAAAAATTAAGAGAAAGGAAAATCTGTGCTCAAATAAATAATCATCTCCAAAACTCAGCAGTTTGCTGAATGTTAGAAAATGTCTGGGTAATTTTTAAAAAATACTTATTTAATGGAAAGTTCTTTTTATTCACTAAGGCACTGAAGGTATTTCTGAATGCAAGGAAAAAAGCAAAGTTGAAAGGCAAGTACCCAACAGGCAGCTCCATATTGAGGCTGAGTAAGCTGCAAACTGCACCTTTATAACCCAGGAGAGAAAGGGGAGAAAATGTGGGTTTGGGTGCACTGTTTCCCTTGCAGCCCCCTTAGCTGGCAGCAGGGGAGTGGGGCTTTCTTGGTAAGATTTTGGCAGACTACTTTGAATGAGTCTGTAGAAGGAAACTAAAATTTTCTTTCTGTTTCCCAGCTAGCAAGAGGTGCAAACACTTGTATTGCCACCATCTCTCTTTTCTGGTAATCCATTCTGGTGGAAATAACTACTTAAATTATTTGCCAAAAAATATTGCTTAATATAAACATTTCCATCATAAGCAGTTGTATTTTCTAGTTTGGTTTTGGTGCTCTTTGAGAAGTCTACTACGAACTGCACACAGCTATGGAAGCCATCTTGCTCAAATTGGAAGATAGAAAAGAATGCCCTTAACCAACTTCAAGATGGAATAATTTCAGATTCAGACATAAAAAATAGATTCTGGAGATGGTATACATAGTCTCTTTATGTGCTTGAATAACAGTAGAAAAAAAGTAGTTGCCATTTGCAATAATTCCGTGCCTTGAAAGATAAAAAGCTTAATTCACATTGGATATATGCATGAGAATTAGGGAATTATGGTGTTGAGTCCCTTACATTTTTAGAACAGTTGAGCTTGTCAGTGCCTACCTCACTTTCAAAATGGGAACTTCGGTTTTTAAGTAATCAATGTGCTTATTAAAGTTTTATTATAAATGGCTTTTGCAAGCACTCTGCCTTTGGAGTGTGACCATCTCTATGTTACATCCATACTTCTGAAATTCCTAGAAAGAATAAAGGTGCCATCTAAGTGGATCAGCTGCTTATCTTTTCCTCCAGGAAGTTCCAATGAATTGTTTTTTATTAGACTAGATTTGATTTTGGCCTTGAAAAATTTGCTGCATAATCTGCTAAGCATTTCTCAAAAGCATTTTGTGCAAAAATACCTCATCTCTTTTTCGACGTATTTTCTACAGTAGATTTATGGTTGTCTTGAAGTCTAATGTGGAAATATTCTGGAAAAATATGTCCTTCTAAAAAAGTGTGGCATATTAATAAGACACAAGCTTTTCAGTCTTCTCAAAGTCAGAAAAAGGAGACAGTAACTCATGTTTTTAGATGTGAGATCAGTTAGTCACTACCACTCCTTATTACACTGACCTGGGAAGCATACTTGTGACAACCTGCAGTTAGAGAGTACAATTTGCTTCTTGACTCAGGCAGTGGTGATTTATGTGGCAAAAAAAGGAGATTGTTTTTCTTATGCTTTGTTCTGTAGAATAACCTGACCATTGCCCTTCTTCAGGCAACACAGGACTGAAGCATTGAGGGTAGATCCTCAAGGGGATTTCTGTTGCTGCAGTACTGACCTACATAATTCCTAGCTTTGCATATTCAGAGGGCTAGATGAGTTCATGATGCAGAAAAAAGACTATGAATTCTGTCACCCAGTCCTTGCATCTTATATTTTATCTTTATATTCATCTTATATTGCATCTAAAAATGTGTTTGTAATTCAGCATGCAGAAATGGCAAAGCCTCTTGGAGATGGGGAGCAGGTACCAGAGGGGATAGCCCTGAGGTCAGTGCCTTTGGGGAGCTCCCTGTCTCTCATGGCCCTCCCCAGCTTCTTGCTACTTTTAAGAAACAAATGTTAATTTCCTCTAGGACTTAGATTAATTTTTGAATTCCAAGGATCCATCTCAACCTAATGGCAAATGGTTTTTAATTTTTCTATGCAAAGAAGAAGAAGTTCACAAGGGAAGATTGAGAGCAACTTGTCTTGTTGTTTCAAGTGGGATACTGTCCTGCTGAAAGGTTTGATAAGTTCAAGTTTTATAATGTGGTTAGGCTTTTGACCTGTATTTTCCAGCTCCTAAATAAATATTCTGATGACTTTATGGAGATTTCCTATACTCTCTTTCATCAGGTTGAAATAGAGTATATTGTTATCTGCTATCTGTGAGAAATTAAGGGGAATGTCAGTTTTACGTGTACCAGGAGTTTTTAAGTAAGAAGTGTCCACAGACTTGTACTAAAATATGTAGAAAGCAATATGTAAAGGAATTCCAACCTCAGGGTGGTCAGAAAAGCCTTTATCCAGCATTCCATAATGAAGTCTTAATAAAACCCTATAAATAGCACCTAATTTTCAGATTGGGGTTTGAAGTGATAGAGGAGAAAACAAAACATTAAGACAAAAAGGCCCTTTCAAATAAGAGAAGAATAGCAAATACTGTCATTTTCAGAAGTGTCTTGCTAACTGTTACTTGAAGCCTTGCTATTTCTAAAATAAATGAAACCTGGTATTTTGTTTAGTCCAGGAAATGTCATACATAAGTAATTTCTTCCTTCTTACTGTGATTGTTTTTATTCTCTGGTACTTCATATTGCTAATTTGGTGTTATTTAAGTCTGAACTACATCTGAGTTTCCCCAGTTAAGGATTTGGCTTAGAAACTTGAATTTAATTTGCACATCTTAATCCATTAAGTATAACTTAATTTCCATATCATTAATGTAAGGGGGGGAAACCCCACTCCATGCCATATATACTTAGTACCAGATTTATATTATATTCCTTATATTCATTCCATACATACTTAGTACCAGATTTAAGTGTTGGTGAGTTCTCATTTTTTTGTTGATAAAATGGAAAATATGGATCAGATTGGTATCCTACCCGCATATTTTTAGGATCTAGATCTGAGATCTAGAATAAAATTAAAGTGCTGACCATTTAAATAATGCCCTGTCGAATTTTGCATTAAATTTGTTGAAGAGAAAGGACTATCCTTTGGGTATGCTGGATATTGCTACAGTGGATATGTTTTCTATACTGTCTGTGGTGATTCCAGTGAAATGCTATTAATGGTGAGAGATTACTCTGTATAGTTTATGATGGTAGCCTTGCTGATAGAAGCAGATACTTTCTATTACATTAATGTTCCATTTAAGTAGCAGATTGCCAGACACAAACTTTGTATCATCTCATTCCCCATACGTGCAATAGATGTGTCTCTGAGTACGGCTATGTAGATTCATTTAGTACCTAATACACTTTTAATGAAAGATGGTTTTTAGCATCTCTTTGCAAAGCTTGTGATGCAATGATTTTTCATAGTGCTTCATAGAAGAGGCATTTATAATTTTCAACAGAGTTATGCAAGTCTGATATTCGGTTTACTGGAGGGAGAGGGGAGAAGAAGCAAAAATGAAATTTAATTAGGTCAGAAGCCTGTGGAAGCCCAGGGCACCGGGAATATTTATCTGTCTCCTCTAGGGTGTCCTGACCCTCCGGGGAGCACTCACTTTGACCCTCATTAATGGAGAAAGTTTCCTAGACTTCAAGATAGACTAGAATCCACAGAAGTGTGAAATAGATCATAGAGAGTAGCTGCTGAGAAATTTAGGTTTTGGGATTTTTAGTATGTTGTGGATGGAAGCAAGATGGAGGGCACAGGGTGTCATCCTGGGTTTCTTCTTCATGCTTCTTCTTCCTTCTTCTTCATGGGTTTGGGTGGCACTTTGTAATTGGGCAGAAAAGTCCGCATTGTGGGCTCTTTGGGATCAGTTATTGGGTTAAAAGGGAAAATAATCTAGGTGTCAGTTCTTAATTTAATAGTTTAGTCTTAAAGACCTTGTAACAAGAGATTGTTAGCCATTTTGTGCCTTCTAATGAAAAGCTGCCAAACTCACAGTAGTGAAACTGTTTTACTGATAAGAAATAATAAACACTTGAGTCTGAACATGAGCTACTGTCTCAAGTCCAGACCCAGAAAAACCAATAACTATGACCCCCACAGAAACCTAATTCATACAGTCCAGTACAGCCTCATGACATTTCATCCTTCTCTTTCTGCTGAAAAGTATAAGTTAAACTGATGAGCTGCTTCTGCTGAAGAGCTCAGATGCAGAACTAGTAAAATATCCATCCACCAATGTATCTCATCAAAACCTATTTGACAAAATACCTAATCAAGGCCATTGATTATTCACAATTCCAGAAGAATGGAATTAAGTGTGGAAAGAAATTAGTTCTCCCACACAATAACTAATGCTGAACAGGATCCAGAAACCATTTGTGTATCTGCCTTTGTTGGGCCAACCAGTATGACGACCTACTGCTTGCATTGCAAATTCATGCTTCATTTCTGGTTTAGGAAATGTAAGGGGGTGGTAGTCATGGGGAAATTTATCTGAGCAGAGCAGTCAAGGAGAATGGAGGCAGTATGAGGGGCTTGCATATGACTTTAGAAATTTAAACCAAATTAGACAGCTGAAAAACAGAAAACTAATGAATGTCTTGCTCTTCAAATACAGACAGTAGTTACGGTGGTTAGGAATATTAGACCAGACCGTGACCCAAAATAAAGTTAACTGGAAAAAATTGTGCTAATAGTTCTCTAGCACTATTTTAAAAAACTTGTCAAAGCTGGGGATCTAATTAATGTATCAGATCACATTTGTTGGTAGCAGATGGAGAGCAGACTGTTTCTCAATTGGTTTAACTCATGTTAGTGAACTAGAATAAAGCAGTACAGGAGTGAAATATTGTTTAGGAATATATGAGTTGAAATGGTTCACTATTATCCAATTACCAGAACTGAAATTGGAAAACCTGACAAATATTAATGGGATAGAATATTTAAATGAGTATAAATCATTATATTTCAGGAGGTATTAATCCTGAGCTTAAGCTAGTATTTCATTACTGATCCTGCTATTCCAAATTTTTAGTCAGAATTGCTTGTATCTCTTCTATCTATGCTGTTCTGTGTCAGGTAACTCATATTGACTACGACCCAGAACAGGACATAAAATTACATGAACCTTTGGTTTGGTACAGTAAATAATATATTTTTCCTCTCTGGCAGCAAATGCTTCCAGAGCGCATGGAATGAAATGGCAAAAAAGACAAGTGGGAAAAAAAATTCAGCCAAAAATCTGTAGCAGTTCTTCCTTTTCAGAGAGATAAATTTATCATGGAAAATTCTCTTGTCTGTTTCAGTAGACCATGAGACAGCAGGTAGGTATTATTAAGATGAAATATTTAATAGCTTTTTGCTCTATTAAAATACTTCTTAACCATCTACAGTAAGGGACAGCACCTAATGAGTATTGTTCCCAGTGGAATTTTGAACCAAGAATTTACTTAATGTATTCACTAGTGAACCCACACTTCAGATCCTTGCTTTGGTGAACCACACTCACTTAATAAGAAACCTAAAAAATTGTACCGCTTGTGACATTTTTATAATGCAGTGTCCTTATTTCAGGGCAGGGATTTTTTGGTTGGTTGGATGGTTTTGGTGAGCTAAATATGCCGTGAACTTATGCTTTTCCTTCTACATGTCAGGAT
>VYZP01073451.1:40189-54378 GCA_013400635.1 Hypocryptadius cinnamomeus | reverse complement strand
CTTGCACCTTCAGCAATAAAGATACATTTCTATGATCTTGTTGTCTCTAACACAAATAGACACTGACATGTAAATATATGTGTATACAATTATTTAGAAAATTCCTAAACAAAACACTCCCCTACGTATGCCCTTCTCTTCCTGGGAAGGGGATGAAAGCAACAGCATTTGACAGCTGTTAGACAAGTTGTTTGATGCATTCCTGAAAGTGTTTAATGAACACCTCACACGAACAAAAATTTCCTCTAAACCTACTACCTCAGCTACATATAAAACTGCACTGCTCTGGCTGCTGGGCAAGACAGAAGGATGCTTAAGTCTTGTTGTTTTGCAAGATTTATCTTAAAGCATCAAAAACCCCAAAAATACTCATGGAAAGGAAGAGAAAGATGACATGCAGCAAAGTCAAGCTCAAACAGGGCATCTAGGAAGATGCTAAGCTTCAACTTGCCAAATTTCTCACACATTATACCTCAGGGGTGAGATCAGAGACTTTCCGAAGGAGATGGGTGTGACCAGGCCTTCACATGATGCCGAGGGATCTGCGGCCCATGGTAGCAACACCATTTATGGGATCTTGCAGGTTCTTAAAATACTCAGCTCTTCCACAGGTTAACCAAAATCCTTGCTACCTAACAGCATTTCTGAGTTGCCAGTTTAGCAACTGCCTAAATCTGCAGACCCAGTACAGTTATCATAGTTCTGCTCCAACACTGTTCCTCTTCATTTACCTATCACAGTTCATGACAGTACATACAGCGTGTATAGATGATCTAATTTGACAATTCAGTGGCCCCTATTCCTACATGCCCTCCATTTCTCCCACACTTCCTGTTTATGAGCAAGCACTAGAAAGTACTTCTGTGGAAACTTGAAGTTGGTGCTTTGCACTCTTTAATTGTAGAGTTTCTCATTTCTCCTTTTTCTTACACATTCTACTTCACTCTTTCTCTTCTGCTCCTACAGTGATCCACCTTTTGTAGAGATCCCCCACAGTCAGAGCAAAATAGAAATATCTCATGGGAGAGCAGGGGTTATGCACATTCATGTGCATGCAAGATCCTGAAGCCTCTTTCATCATGCCTAACCTAAGTTGCCTAAACAAACACCCAGCATGGCAGAAGTAGCTTAAAAAACAGGGTAGAAGAAGATTTTCACCACTTCCACTTCACATACTCTCTTGACTTCTTTCATACTGGGTCACATTTCAGAAATACTCTCACACTGTTACTTCTGCCCCATCTGCCTTGTGCCATTCCAGCTACCACAGCATCGATTTTCTTTGCTTACTGGGAGAACCTTGCTGACCAAGATCCATGACTCACAATCTGAAGAGACTTACTATAAAGGACAACACTGCCTTATCTGTCAAATACACCAACTCTGCAAATAAACCAGTTACAGAGTTCATCTGATGGTCATATTCCAGCTACGTTTGGCATTTCCCTCATTATTTTGATAAAAGCACTGTGAACATGCATATTTTCACAAAAAACAACACAGCATTATATTTGCACACGTGTCTGGTTCCTCTGTGAGTACAAGACCAAGCAAATACAGATGGAAAACCCTCCTAGAGGCTTGGGCCCCTCTAAAGCTGCATCCACTGCAAGTTCTCAGTTTATATGCCAGATTAAAAGACCCCACCTTTTAGAAAACAAGGCATTTTAGAATTTTTTCATGATGCTGTGCTACACAAGTATCAAAAAAGTATCAAATAATATTTTGCCTGTTTATGGATGTAAGACTTCTTTCAGTCAACTAAGAGATCAAATAGTGAATTTCTGTCCATAAAATCTTGCCACTCCCTACTTCCTCTATTATTTCACCACTTCTTAAATATAATTTTGTTTTATTTCTTCCTGTTCTTTAAGACAGAAAGCATTTTGTGAAGTTTTACTACGAATAATATACTTCACCAAAAAAAACCTCCAAGATGCTCTAGGTCACAGAAAAACAGAAGTCTCATTTTTCTTTTTAAAACACAGACAGTGAATTTATAGAATTTTAAGTGCTTTTTGGAAGGAACATAACCTGTTTCTCTAAACACAATATTTGCATTTTAGTTCAGTGAATAGAGAGGAATGCAGGCACCTCTAAAGACCTGCATCAAGTGCAGTCAAATGTAGACTACTCATCTGTGAACGGAGGCAATGAATTATAAAATTCAGGCATTCTAGGATAATCACAGTCAACTTCAGAACAGACAGCACCTTGAACAGTAAGATCCTCCACCTACAAGAGATCCAGCCCTCATGGCCTTTTGATAGTGGGCACCAGCAGCAGTAACCACCTTCAAGGTAACACTTGCAGCTTGAGTTAAAACACAGAGAAGGAAAACCCTAAGTGTTGGTATTTATTCAATCAGGGAACCCCATCTTTCACATTTTAAAAAGTGTCCTAGCCAGAGGATTTCCTGGTTAACAGCATTTGCTATCTCCCCTCCCGAAGTCAACGCACTATGACGTCAGAAATGCAAGTATCATTAAACAAAGTGTCATGTAAGACACAAGACTGTGGAAGAAAGAGAAATTCTTGTGTATTGTCACAAGCACTTACCTGGAAAAGGGCAGGACCAGTATTCCAGATACAGCTCCCTGGAACTAGTGTTTATTTCACACCAGACTACCATGGGACAATCCTGACTCTCTATACACCTGCTGGAACCAAGCTCTGTTTGAGGAGGATGGGTGGATGCTGGGCTAACACAGGAGAGCCTCTGCCCTGGTAACAAGGGCAATTACCTGGAGAGGGAAATTCAATCCTTTTCAGGCAGAGACCACAACCAGGATCTCTTGCTTTTTGGAGAAGCATTCTAAGGCTTTCTGTTAAGTAAAAAAGCCAGTGGGGGCAGTAGCTCCAATTCAACTGAAGTTACGCAGACCAGGTCACACCCAACTTAAAAAATTTACTCAGACAGATGAAAGATTACAGGTGTCCAAAAACCTGTACCTCAACAGGTGAGGGAGAGGTGAAAAGATTCTACAGACATTTCTAAGCCTGTGGTTTCACTAATTTATTAAGCCAGGGATCTTTCACACTAATTAGGACTTATCTAATGATTGCAGGTGCCAAACCTGGTTACCTGCAACATAATATTATGAATTTGTTACAGATTTAAGGGCAATTAATATAGCTAAGGCATATTTTGATGCACTGAAAGCTACACCACTAAAATTAGTTATTATATTAAGTTTTCTTAGCTACCACACAGATTTTACTGGCAGCTTTGTTTCAAAGTCATCCCAATTCTTCTGGCTCTGATCCCAGCAAGACATTTTAAGACTCAGTACTTCTACAGACATAATCTGACACTGGAGATTCTTAGCCAAATAAACATGACTAGTATCAAAGATTTTGCTTGAGCAACATAGTGAGTGTAATGACAGAAACATGCAGAAGATAAAACATCACAAGACTGACACACAGCACAGTCAGCAGTCTGGCAATAGTTAAAAAAGTCTCTGTGTAGGCACTTAGCAGATGTAAGTTACTTCTGCCAGCATAAGCCTTAAGACTTCATCTTTATTGAAACTAGCTTTGCTGACATGTGCTTCAAAGCCATTGTGTGAACGCTCTGCAAAAAACTGGAAAGAACAAAGGGAAACATGGAATAGAGGATGAAGCCTTATTTATCATCCACTTACAGAGCTCAGGCTGCATGAACAAAATACACAGTCATGATATATAAATGCATCTGTCTTATTTTTCAGACTTAAAGATGCCAGACTAAAAATGCTTTCCTTTCCCTTCCTCTTCATCATGCCTGCTTAATTCATGAGAATCAACTGAATAAAATGCAGAAGGACCAATATTCTCATTTCACTTCAGAGTCAAAGAACAGAAGTCTTTTCCTTACAGTGCAAGAAACAAAAAAACACTTGAGCCTTTCAGCTGATGATGTGCTTACAGTTCCACATAGGAATATTTTGGACTTCAACCTAGCCCTTTTTATTTGCATACAAAGCTTTTCATTGCTGTTTTGTTATATGGCAAACCTGCTTTGGCAATGTTAGTTAACAGTTGCTCCTTTTCCTCAAATTTATGAAAAAAATGTTCTTTTTAAGAAAAGAAACCAAAACACATCAGAAATGCTATATGGGTTGCAAATTCTGCCCTGGTCATGTATTTTCAGTACAACATTGAAGTGATTAAAGAGTATTCTGCAAGACACTGTGACTTACAGAATGGAAGACTATGTGAGAAAAACAATCACGGGGTTGCTTTTTTATTCTAAAGCTGGGCTTAAAAACAGAGGACACCACATGCCAATATCTGTAAAATTAAAATCACACACACACAAAAAAAAAAACAACTCAAAGAACTAGTTCTGACTATCTTGATAACTAGGCATTAAGTATCGTGCTTGGAGATCTGGCCAACGTGGTGCCATATTTATGTGAAGCTGAACTGTCTGCAAATTGGGGTACAAGTTTTCCTCCATATGGAAAGAGCTGCTTTCAGCATTAACTGCTCAGAACTGTAAATACAGATAAAAAAAAGCGGCAGGTGAAACACTTGTGTGTATCAGTAACATTGCTAAGGATCAGAGCTGCTTTATGCTGCCTTGAGGAGGTAATCAAGCGTGAACAGAGATGAGCAATGAATTTACTCAGTAGGAATGATTAGCATGCGGTAAAGAGGAGGTAAAATTATGCTGAGCTATATAAATGAGAACCATTCTAAACATACTTTAATAATACAATTTTCTCCTAGAAGCAAACAGAATTCTTTGAACTAGCACAGACTAATAAACAGCCCTGTGCACTGCTTGCTTCTTGTCTCCTCTTGACAGGATTCAGAGGCAGAGTGGAAAGGAAGAAGGCAGAGATCCAAAAGTTAGAGCTCAGGTGGCTTTATACCACTGCTCATATCCAAGGGTTTCATGTTGGGAGTCACAGATATCAGTGCTGCATCTAGTTTTATGAGATGCATTTTACAGAATGTGAACAGTTGTAGTCCTTGAAAACATGATGCAGTGTCAATTTTAGGGAGTTAGATTTTTGGATATAAACTTCTGAAAGCATCAGAAGACCACGACATCTGCAGGAACCTGCTACGTAGAAGTAATTCATAAGGGTTTATTCTTGATGAATAAATAATGATCATTTGGGACTTACAATAGGATTCCTGGAAATATATATATATCTATCTCAAAGCGTTCAAAGTGTTGCTTGCGCACATCACTGTCCCAGGTCAGCTTTACACTGCATAAACAAGTAATTTTTTTCATAGAGGGGTAAACCTTTAATAAAGAGGGTAATGCTGTGCCTGAAACCTGCTCTTCAGCAGAACAGTGAAAACAATCAGCAAGGGTCCTGTGACCGTCTCCCATGCAGTCCCTTGACACAGGGAATCTGGGGCTGTCACCCTGTCCACTCTCAAGCACCACCATGCTGCCAGCACACAGGCATCTGTTTCAGCTTTCAGGTCCTCATGCACAAAATATGCTCCCCTGAGGGTAAAGCCCAAATAAACACCAACCTTCTTCAAATGAAAGTGTCAGAGGGTCTACGGCCTGGGCATATGGATCTCAAAAACTTCCAGCAACTCCAGTCATCTGTGTGGCACTTTTACACTTAGAATAAATACCTCAGGAAAGAAATCTGATTCCTTCTCTTGTCATTCTTTTGAATACCTTAATTATTTGGCAATGTTGCTGCATAGATAACGATATATATAAAATAAAAGCCAACACTACTTATTTCTACCAGCCTTGGCTCTCAATTCCATCTGCCAGTGCCATAGGACTGAGAAATCCATTTGCTGCACTAGGTTGCCCACAAGATGGTCATCTGAAATGTGCATAACTCACCACAGTCAACCATGTGCAGTTAATTTTTGTTAAACATGCGATAAACCACTGAAACAAATTACCTTCTTTATTTAGCAATATGCCTTGAGAACAGATTTTCTAATTTAAGGGGATGGTTCTGTCCGTTATCCCATCACATACACATTGCTAGAAGCACCCCGGGCATCCCATTGCCAAACGAATGACTTAAGCTATCAAAGGCTCTTCAAATCACATCAGTTCCTTCTGCTCTTGATTATTGAAGAATGGCCCCATAAAACATCACCCATTAGATCAGATCACCAAGAAAGGGAAAAGCAAACAATAAGAAGTCCCACTTCCTAGCAACTTCTCACCAAAACTCATATTCCATATACCTGCCAACATTTTTGAAAAAGTTACACCACCCTGATTATCTCCTCACAGCAAAAGTTTTCAGAATGATCTTTCACAACAAATCACATCAGAGCTGGCAGGACATCCCACTGCAAGAAGACATTGATAGCTATGCATGGGCAATGAAAAATTCAATGTTCTGACTCCAACTGTTTCCTGTATCTAGCATGGAGGAATAATTACTTCTTTTCTCCTCCTCTTTTTATTTCGGTCTAATACATTTTGTAACACTGAAACATATACTAGAAATTTTGGCCTAACCCAAAATATTTTTCAAGGCTTGACTGAATACACAAGTTATATAAAAAGCTATTGCATATTAATATGGTGCTCCATTCAGAGCTGTATGAATACTTATGCTGGATTGGACCTATAATGTCACATAGAACTGAAATCTGTTTCAGTATGATTTTATGCAGCCAGAATTTTTCAACAAGTAAAAATCAAGCATCAATTACGGTGACATTTTGAGATTTGACCTCACATATAATAAATGCTGGTTTGTGACTTTATTCTTCCTTCTTCCAAAAACACTTCATATTGTCTTAAAAAAACAAGGCTCTATAAAAGCACATTAAATTAAAGCAGGAAGTGTTGAGCAAATGCGTGAAACTACATAGCTGGTCAGTCTTAAAAAAAAACAAAACCCAAAACACAATGTGTTAAGTGAAATAGTAATGTCAGAAGAAAATAGATCTTTACAGCATATGGCTGCTGTTTCAAAAAAAAAAAAAAAATGGATCTGAAAGCTTTTGTATACCTTAGGGAAATAAGAGGTATCTTGCAAGTTCAGTTCTGCTCCGCGCACTTGGTGTCTCCTAGAGATGCATCTAACTGCCAGCTAACAGCATAAGCTCTATTCTTCCAAGAAAATATATTCATTTAATTTCACATACTACTCCAGGCTCCCAACATTAAAAGAAATGCCAGCATTCAAACACTCTTAGCTTATGCTTTTAGTCCTTATCAGGGATAGAACACAAGAAACCAGCAGCGGAATTCTGCATTTGTCTTCCAATCCACTTATTTCATGTGTGTTTGCTCAGACACCCACCCCACTGGCAAGCTCACACCATGCTTCTAAGCCTCCCCTGAACTTGCAAAGCTGGAGTGACGTGGCCTAAACAAACCCAGCAGCCAGCAGTACGTGCTGTCACTGCGAGTTGTGTCAGAGCTGTGACGGGAAATGCCATCCTGGCAGCACCCTAAGGAGCCTATTGCAGTCACCCTTGGAAACTGCTCCTCTGAGATTTCTTACTGGGCTAATTACAGGTACACGTGCAGGCTGGACATCAGCCTATTCTTCCAACTGACTTACTGATTTCTTTTATTATTTATAGTTATTTTATGAGAAAAACTGCACACAATGCAGGAGCAAACTGCTATGCTAGCATATTACATGACCATGAAAGTGCTGTAGTGATCCAGGTGAGAACGACAAATGATCTCCTTCTGATCATACAGCAGGAAGTACTTCCTCTAATTGCTTAAGAGGTTTCACAGCAGTGCTTACCAAGACATCTTCTCTGCCTTGTCCCAGAGTCATGAAAGTAATAGTTCCTACACAGGACAAAATCAGTTTCACTAAACCTGTGAATTTTCAGTTATTCATTTGTCTTCATTTTCAGCTTAATGAAAAGAAACACAAAATGCTTCTACTGCTTGCTATTTAAGTGTTGACACCTTTGCTTCACCTAGATCAGCTTAATCCCAATACCAGCAAATTTATTACTTGTTGAAAAAATCCATCTTGTGTCTTTAATTCTAAGAAATGTTCAAGCAGTTCAGAGTACAAGAATCATGTTCAGACACAGAAAAAGAGGAAAATTACAACCTACTTAGGGTGAAAACCATCAAAACCTTTATTAATCTGATGACAGACTAATCCATTGGTGTGGGTTCTTTGTTACCTCAATAATCTTGTCATGAATTTGCAGGCCTTCTGCTTTGTCTGCAGGTCCATTTTCCAAAATCTTTGACACATAAATTCCCTCAGCAGATTCCTCCTGATTGTTCTGTACCAGACAATAGGGAAATTGCAAAAAGGGCCACATTAGTACAAAAACTGAGATAGTACCAAAATCAGCAGCAATGAAAAATGTAAATCCACCTGAAATATGCAGCTCATTTTTCTAGCTAAGAATTAAGCTCCTTGAGATTTTTTTTAACTTGCTTAACACAAAGTAGCTATTAATCAAAAGGATAGAATTAATGAACTATTCCAGCAATTTTTATAAGATTATCCATTTACTTCCGGTTATTTTAGTCTAAATGAGACACAGTGTGCAACAGTAATCCGATCCCAGCTAAAATACTTGGAGCAAAGACTTCAGACTTCACAGCAGCCAGTGACTAGCACATAAATGCACAGTGGAAGACACTCATAAAAATGGATGCACAAGTGTTTCTCTCAGAAGGAAAAGGGCTCCTGCAGTACTGCTGCTTGCAAACTGCCTTACTGCATTTGAAAATAAAGCTCCAAGGAGCAAAGTGACATGAGTTAGCTAGCACGTAACAGTGAGAGGATTTGGTTGGAACTGGTTAACCTCATAAATCCTATTCACATGGCAGATTGAAAACTTGCTCAACTATGAAATCCATACAGATGAGCTGTGGACAAAAGGAGAATCCATCTCCAGCTGATCTCTATGCAACACTAAGTACAACTCACATAGGGTCAAATTTAAAACAGACAAGTTATCTACCACAGCTGCAACAATATAACTGAAGTTGTTGTACATGCTGGAATTACTTTATTTCATCATATGATAATTAAAAGTAGTTTTAAATAATTATTAATAAAGAGCTAATGTCAAGCAGACACTGCCTACTTACAGGGTTGTAAGTGTTTATACAAATAAGAACCTAACTAGAAATAACTGAAGGAATCTTTTTTCAGCTGATTTATGCTTTGGATTGCAGTTTATATTATGTTTATGTGCCCTCTGTGACTGGTGAATCCCTGACCAACAGCACAGTTCATATGTGCACAGGTTTCTAGTCTAGGTCCTATACACTCATGGGGAAAATGCTTTATAACTTTTTCTGTTAAGAAAACTGTGAAGACATATGTAAAACATACTTTACACAATGTGGCAACATTCCTATGGAGACCTGACCCAGGTAGATTTAAGGTCAACAAATATTTGTTTATTTGTATAATAACTACGTTTTCGTAAATTCCTTTTTTTCCCCCTTTTTCACAGAGACTCATACATGTCAGGAAAGAAGCAAAAGGGAAACACAGTAACATTTCTAGCAATATTTTCAAATTATGAACAAATAGATTTCCACTGACTTCCCATCTAAGCAGTGAGAAATGGAACTCTGATAAAAGAAGCATGATGGCCATTAGTGAAAATACAAGAGGGATGTGGTCTGGTTTTAACCTGAGAAAACAAAAAGCTAGATTATAGCACCTTCACCCACATAAAACTGTATTTCTTTCCAGCAGAAATTTCATTGGCTTTTTCAAAAGCAATGTATGACCTGTTAAAAAAAAGGGTATTTTAGTTTGGCTTGTAGTCCCCATCAGTTGCATGTGCTGGTGCCCACCACTCCTGACAGGAAAACATAGCACAAGGCACACTGAGCTCCAGCACTGTCACACAGCCCAGGGGCTGTGCAGCAACTGTGCCTGCAGCACACCTCCCTCCAGCCTGGCTTTGATGTGGTGTCCTCAGGGGAAACAGTCCTCCCAGCCAGACAGAGCTGGGGCTCATCAAAGCAGCCTTGCTCCCTCAGAATAATGAATCACCTCTCAGAAACACACTTATGAGAAGCAAGCTCCTTTCTGACAAAATAAAAGATGATCCTATGATGAGTTGTTCCTTTCCTTGCCTCCTTCCTTCAGGTAGAAGGCAAACAGTGGGGATGCCTATTATGGACTGAAAATAAGCACAGCCAACAGAAAGTATGTATGCGCATTACCCTAGTCACCAAGAGTCACTTGCTTTCCAATGGAAAAAAGCTGCATTGCACTTATAAAACACCAATAACACGATGAAGAACACATCCCCAAGCACATGACGACTACAGAGACACCACTGTTCTGCTCCTCTGCTGCAAGAGCCAATGTTTCAACCAAGGGCATTTTTCCCCTGGACAGCCTGAATGTACAGGGCACCTTCACGAACTCTTTTTGTCTTTTTAACAACTCCTGTTCCACTATTTAAGCTTTCCAGCAGAACTTTGTGTTTTCACTATTTGAGTCAACACAAGCATTTTTTCCTGTTCTCTCCTCAGCTCCAGATACACTGTGTCTCACACTGACACCTGGGAAATGCCAATCAAACGCCTGTGGTAGTCACATTTGTCAAAATAAGAACAAAACGCAAAGGAATTTCCAAAATGAACTTCAAAGACTCAAAACAACCTGAAACCCATCCCTGCCTCACAACCTCACCAATTTGTCTCCAAATATGAGTGTTAATAGAAATCAATCTCCCTTTCTCCATTTGGCAGTGTTCTCAACACACAGTGCTACAGACCTTCATATATCTATCTTTTCTCCTTAAAATTACAAAATATTAAGTCTGACAGTTTGTGAAACATATCACTGTTGCAGTATGCGCTGTCAGCATCTAAGTCCTGTAAAAAAGCTCCGTTGCTATCCCAAGAAAACTGAACACAAGCTCCCTTTTCCCTACAGATCTCCTACAGATGTAAATAAGACACATCACAATGCAATCCAAACTAAAGATTGTCTGAATTTTGTTACTGCTATACTCAAATATGAACATAATCATGGCATGTGTGTTTTAACTTGTAGCCACCTGTCGTCTCATCCTTCCACTAGAAAAATCTAAGAAACTCTTGCTTTGGATTTACAGTCCCAACATCTGATAACTGCTGGTCTTGACATTTACCCACAGGGAAGAGTAATTGCAGCACAGACAGTGGACTGATGGGAACAGACTCTTTGGCACCACTAAATACAGCTTTAGAGCAGAAGATTGCCAAACTAATATACAGGGTCCTACTCCCCTCCTCAACAATACTAGGAGGCTACAATTCTGCTCTTAACAAGAACCTGATCGGTACATAATTAATACCAACCCTTTTTAATCAACTATTAATTTTCCAGTTTAACAGGTTTCTTTACCCTTCATATGCAATGACAGTCCTGATTAATGCTTTTGGAAAGACGACGTAAAAAAAAGCAAGCATATTCATCTGTCTATTCTAAGTGGGGGCTAGTGATCCTTATGCATATTCTATGGTTTGCAATCAATTTTCTAAAACCAGACTGATGAGATTAAGATACAGCATTGGTGAAAACTGTTTCAGTTCATAAAGAAAAATTAAAAGTAGGCATGTGAGAACAGGACATGTGCTTAAACTATCTGAGCTACAGAAGAAAATTTTCTTCTCTCTTGTAAATGAAAAAAAATAAAGGCAAGCTGTTGCACAAAATTCCAAAGGCTTAATCCTGCAACAATGACTTTTACAAGTAGTCCCAGAGATTTCCATTGAACAGTTTGCATGAATACATATTATTCACGTGGGAACTGAGTGTAAACCAGCCTAAAGTTTTAAAGCAAAAACACTATGAACATCCTTCCAAAAAATGAGAATAATACACTTCTCATGAGGTAACATCCTCCAAACAATGACTCCAGATATACCTGATGATAAACACTTCTTCTATCTGAAGAATAGATTCCATACCTACTGTCATCAAAAGTTACTCTTAATTAACAGTGTATACAGTATAAGTCACCTACAGTTACTTTTTGCATTACCTGATTGGGTCGTCCTCCTATAATATTGAATCCCAAAGTGTCATTTTCTCGGTGTAGCATGATCGTTAATGGTTTGCGTACTCCTCCCTAAGAAGCAAGAGATTAAACATTGTTAAAGAACACAGTCTCAAGAAAAAGTTATTAAATGAAAACATTATTGCATGGAAGATTTTTAGCTGGAGAATATATAAGATACGGCTTGAAGGAAAACTAGGCTGAAAAGACTTGGCACTGGAAAAGAAAAAAAAACAAAGGAAAAGTCATGATTCACTGAAAAGTTAGCAGGTAACACCTGATTATCTCCTGTTATCTTCAGCTGAACAGAAAAAAAGGACAGGTTTTGGGTGTGAGGAATGCTTGGCACCATTGAAAAAAGTCAGCACTCCAAATGTCTGAAAGTCTCTATAAACATAAAATCCCTATAAGTGTTAACATTTTAAACATTAAACATACAGATTAAAATACACAACATTACAATTTTCAGACTCCAAAGTCCTACCAGTACACATTTTAAAGGAACTTTCAGAGAACACAGAGAAGCTGAAAAACAGCTCTTTAGCCCAAATTTTTCTCTCCAAAAAGAAAGAATCCAAAACATCTGTAAAAATATGGGTTGTATTCCGAAAAAAGGTTTAAAATATAAAGCAGACACTGAGAAGCATAATAAAAGTTAAAAATGAGAAAAGAAAAATCTTTTCCTTCAGTGGACCAGGTAAATAATTAAATGTTTTAAAACAATTAAAAATCGGAGGCTTTAGCACAGCAAGTTACCTTATATTACGCTGAAAGCCACATGTTATTAACTGTGTCAGTGACATGTTTTGTGCCCGAACGGCAGATTTGAGTTTAATCAGGTGTGTTTTTACTGCACCGACAGCTTCCCTCCCCAGCGCTGAGCGGCGGCGATGCCCGGGCGGCAGCGCCCACAGCGACACCTGCCGGCGGCGCTGGGCAGCGGCGGTGCCCGGTGCCCGCACCTCGGCCAGCTCCGCACCGACAGCCCCGACACCTCTGCTCCCTCCTCAGCCAGAGCTCTCCCCGCACACCCCACCCTGGCAGTCACTGCTGTCCCACTTCACATGACCTCATCTCATCTGCCAAGGGATGAAGCAAGCGTATGAGCACACCCCTCAGGTCCAGCAACCTAAACCTCATGGACTAGCTAACCAGAGGAAACTCAAAAAAAAAAAAAAATACTAAGTTGTCAAACAGAATTACTCAATGCCACGAAGACCTGTGAGACCTGTATTCTGAGACATTCTGGTGTCCTGTGAACAATGCTCCCTTTCCCATTTTCCATGCAGTAGGCATATGCCCAGCACACTACATCGCTTCTTCGGGTGAGAGTTTCACTGCTCAGACCTTTTCTACCTGGGATTTTGCTTCCCAAGAGCCCACGTAGATTTAGGTAGAAAGAAGAATTCTTTGCATTAAAACACTTCTCACCACGGCTGCAATCAGCAATGCCTGAGCCTACACAGTGAGCTTCCAGGCAGGAATCAAAAACCAACTAGTTCCATCACAGCAAGTGAAGCCAGCTCACCGCAATTCTCGAATGGTTTGTTTTGCCTAAGGAGCGTGTCAGTCTCTGGGCAATGCTCTCAGATCTGAGAGGAGAGCGCAGAACGGCTCCGGCCTCTGCTTGTCAACGGCGGTAGCTGTCATGCCATTCTACCAAAGCTTTGCTGTCCTTTCGCCATCGTTTCCAAAGTCGACAATAATCTTACACTCAAGTTTTTTAAGACAACTTCTCAGCTGCTCAAATAAAAGTTAAAAGCCAGCTCCACGCTCCTGAGCTGCCCCCAGTACCAGCTGGAGCAAAATGAGCAGCAAGAGCAGCTGGGTCCCTGCGAGGCGGGGCGGTCTGATGTGGGCATCCTGATCGGAAGAGCCAGAACTCGTTTGCCAGCTGCCAGCCCAGGAGCGAAGCCATCTCCCCTCCCGCCCGTTCCCCATCCTCTCCTGCCGAGCAAGAGCTCGGTCGCAGCCTCTGCCAAACACTGCTGGGCTCACCGCAGCACGGGGCTTTGGCTACCGAAGGGCTCCTGAAGAGGGACAGACAAGAAACGTGTCCCCAGTGGAGATGTTACAAAGAATCAGTAAAAATAAAACTCTTCATCTGGCAAGAGGGCAGGGGCTGCTCGCACCGCCCGGGGCATGGGCAGCGGGATCGGGCTGGGTCCCGGACTGCTGTAGTGGTGACTGCCGGCCCCGGGAGCACCGCTCGCCCCGTCACTCGGCCGGTGGTTCACAAG
>VYZP01073451.1:0-40121 GCA_013400635.1 Hypocryptadius cinnamomeus | reverse complement strand
CGGGCCCCCCCCCCCCCGCCGATCCCTGCCGCCGCACTCACCTTGCCGGGCTGGCCGCCCGCCAGGTCCCGGGCGATGCTGCTGATGTGGCTCATGTACTGGCCGAACTTCGCCTGGTACCGCCGCGCCGTCAGCTGCACCTCGCTCTGCAGCGCCGACAGCTGCGCCAACAGCGACTTCTCCCTCCTGCTCCAGCGCAGGGCCTCCCTCTTCAGCTCCTGACTCGGCTCCGGGGCGCCGCCGCCCCGCAGCGCCCGCAGGCANGCGGCTCTCCCCACCCTCTCGCATTAGCTCCCTCTCCGCGGCGCTACCGCCCCACGCCCAGCCCCGGCACCACCTCCGCCCTCCCGGGGCATCCCCGCTGCGCGGCGGGGCGAGGGACCGAGGAGCGGGGACGCGCCGCCGCTCGGCCCGAGCCCAGCGCCCTCCCCGCGCAGCGGGCACTGTCCCGGCGGGAGAGCTGTGTCCCCGGCGGGTCACTCGGGGCTGGGCTATGGTTGCGGACGGAGGGAGGGAGTTGAAAGGCTGCGGGACAGCGAATCGCTCAAGCTCTGACAGATGCACACTTGTGCTGGTAAATAACGCGCACGTGTGAGCACGCCTGTTTTATATCTCTCCAGAAGGCTTCCTCCTCTCTTTTCCTCCCGTTTTGGGATATCCGTCAAGGCACAGAATCCTGAAATCCCTTGTACTAGCGCTCTTTGTTGCCACATCTTAAAGGAAATAAGTCAGGATAAGAAAATTACTTGTTGAGCTCCCTTAAACTACAGCATATGTATAAACAACACTTTCATTTAAAGAAAAGCTAAAACACAGCAAAGTCTGGAAAAGCGTAGTTAGGATCAATAGCCGCCTGGATTCTACCCCTTCATTGCTGCACAACCCACAACATACATTGAAACATGAAACCCCTAACACATTCCCCACATAACTTCACTATTGAAAACACAGGGCCAGATTGCTGCCCCCAGCCCTGTGGAAAATCTCCCAGAGCAGAGAGGGATGGAGCTCTCTGAGGGGTTTCTTCAGTGGACTCCTTCATGTGTGGATCAGACACCATCATTTTTGGAAAGGATGACAGGTTTGGTCTGTCCGGGCTCGATCATAGGTTATTTCCTGGGCTGAGAACTTCTGAGGTAGAGTCAGGGTGTGTCCTCACCAGTTCTGCAATTTCTACTTCAAACTCTGAATCTCAGGAGCATCCCTCTGGGAAAGCCACGGGGGCTTTTGAGACCCACTAATGAATGGTTCTTTTCCGTGACTAAAAAGACATCATGTGGTCAATACAGTAGAGACTTTTTTTTTTTTTTCCCAAAGCAAGAAGGAAAACTGTGCATATTCCTGCCCCTAGAACTGAATCTGGAATAGCAGATCTGTTATGTATACTCATGATTTACTTACAAAAAGATTGGCAATACCTCACAAAACATCTACAGACACAAATATTACTGAGAAGCACCACCAATCTACTCTTTCTGACTTGCCAAACAGAAACCCACAGTTTTTTTGGATCACCATAGCCATGAAATAAATAAGCAAATGAACTGCACTGTCAAATAGTCTCACATCTTGAAGACAATGCACTGTAATCCAATATTTCGTTGCAGATCAAAATCACATTCTCCCACATGAAAAAGGAAATCAGACACCTTAAGTAACTAATTGTGCTATTCATACTGGTTTTAATCATCTATCCATTGATTTTAATTGCTTTGCTCATGGAGTCAAATCAGTGTCATCCAAAATGATATAGAAAATTATTTTGAAATAGTGTCCTCCTCTCCATTTTTGAATTTAGCTATTAACTTTACCTCATTATTTGTTTATATCCTCTTCTGTCTCCCAGTCTCCCAATGTATCTCTTTAACCTCATTTTACGTGGCCCAGAACTTCAGGTCTGAGCACAGGAAGTAACGTCTTCATTCATAAATTAAACTGGGCAGAGAAAGGCCCTGACATTGGTTCATGATCTGTTAAACTGGTATTGCTTCTGTTAGTGTGATGCTTGAAATGGTTTTGGCTGAGACATGTGAGCAGCCTCCCAAACCACAGCTGGACACAGCATTAGCGCTGCAGGGACAAGTGCCAAGACATCGTTTGAGGTGGCTGCCCTCTTTGGGAGGTAGAGGCTTAGGGACAAGGCTGTAAGTCTTTCTGGAGTCCCTGGCACATTTTATTCACCAGTATAAATGCAGTGATAGGAAGGAGATAGCCAGGTTTGAGCCTTGGAGCCTTTCGGCTTCCTTTAGATTAGGTGATTAATTAAACAATGGTTTGGGATTCCTATAGTAAGCATACTTGAAAAAACCAACTCTGTCCTTTCTGGCCCACTTTGGGCATTGATATAATGTCAATGCACTGGCAAAACAGTTCCAGGCAGTTGACATTTTCTTTGCTTGTGCTGGACTAAGAAATTATCTTTCTTTGCCATGATGTCAGCACAGATGGAAGCACAGGCAACTGGGTTTATAGCAGAAGCAATTTTCCAGTGCAGGAACCTGTAATACAGACAAATATACTAAACTCATCTAAAGATAACAGCTGTCTGCATACCAGACTTCCATGGAAATGGATACACATGGATAAATACATGCAAATGTTACCAATGTGCTTACGAAGGATGATTCCTACAATTAGTCCTGTTAGTTCTGATGTAATCAGGAAATGAAAAACACAATCTTCAAACTGTCCTAAAATATTCTTAAAGAGACAACATAATTATATTTTTTTTATTTCTCCAAGGTCTCAGCACCTACAGTTCCAAGTTTCATACAGCCACTCCAGTCATGGATTCACTGAGGTGGTCAAATAGGGAAATGCAGATTTAGGGAGATGGAGAGAGGCTGAGGAGCAGTGCTGTCAGTGTTCAGCAGTGCTCTCCTGAACACTGGGGACAGCTGTGAAAAAAACATTTGTAATCTATGTTATTCACCAGCACAAAGACACTGTATGATCTCTATGTTTGTGTAACTGTGTATGACATCAAATTAATCAACTATCTGCTCTGGCCACTAGAAAAACAAGAACAAGTCTTAAAAACCAGTAAGTGGGAAGTCTAGATTTTTGACCCGCCTCTTTCATCCACTAAATGGCCATAAGCAAGTCCTGAAACAGCTTTTCACTTTTCACTTACTGCTAATGCTACCCAGCAGAATTCACAGCAGTCAATTCAAGTCCCTATACAATGCCTGCAGCTAACAGAGATGCCTCACTAGGGCACCTTAGGGCAGTCAGGATTGAAATATGCACCTTCCAACGTAACAGGTGGATAAAAGCACCTTCCAGGACGTGCTTGACCTGGGAGGTGTGCTCTGCAGTCACACCCTTGAGGTGTGAGCCCTGCAGAGAGAGGAATTCAAGGAGCAGGGAGATTGTGTGTGATCTAAGAGTCAATCTGCCCAGTACTATAACAGCCAAATGCTCCTAAGCATGCCTGTTTAGCCTTTTAGGAACTTACCAGATAGAAATTAACTATGCTATCACCTTTGGACACCTCCAGCAGCTGAACAGGGTTTTTTTTCAGTACTACATTTCTACTGAAGTCCTTGGTACAAAGTCAAAGGTAGATATGAGCACTTCAATGTGTTCTTTTTAGCAGAACATTTTAATAGTAAACGAATTTGAAGGAGGAAATGGCTCCTACACCTATTTTGTGGATGAGGAGGTAGATAATTAAATTCTTTAGATTCTGGGTCAGAATTAGTCTCATAAACTGGAAATATGTGTCAGAACAGGAAACTGGGACTTCTATTTCTCTTTAGCAGACTATGAGCAAGGCAAAGCCATCTCCTAAACTGGAAGCCCAGGTAGAGAAGACTGTGCACTTGACCTATATCAATACACTTGTTTGAGCATTGAGGCTGCTTTTTCTTTATTCCCCTCCACCTTTTTTTCCCTCCCTCTCTCGTTCAGTGTTAAACATAAGCTGCTTGCTAGTACTTAACATGGCAAGAGAGAAGGAGCAAGGAGAGGTGGAACCCAGGCTGAGAGAAAGCAGGTGTGTCTGTGTGTCTGTGTGTCTGTGTGTGTGTGTCTGTGTGTCTGTGTGTGTCTATGTGTCTGTGTGTCTGTGTGTGTGTGTGTTAACCCCTCATACCTGCCAGGTCTGTACCACCCTCCCCCAGCCAGGCTGTGCTGGCTGCCCACCCCTGCCCAGCGCTCCTGCACTGCCCTGCACACCGTGGGGCTGGCTGCAGCCCCAGCACAAGGTGCTAGCAGTGCATATAAATGTAAGGGAATATCAGAGCCTTGCCTCGCCTTGGGCATTTCTACCCCATTTCCCTTTCCCAATCCAACTGTTGCAACCTGCAGATGTCACAGGTTTTAAATTTGTCCCTGCAGAGCCAGTCCACGATGCACTTGCTGCAGACACCTCCTTTCCACACAGAGCTGCTCCCTAAGGGTATGCAGATACAAAAAGCTTTCTATTTTAGCACCCATTAAATCGAGAGAAAAAAAAAATCTAAGGGGATAATTTTTCACATTATGAAGCCTCATCAGTTGCTGTCACTGAGAAGAGCCACTCACTCATCTTATGAGATGACAGAGCCCAAACTGGATTGGAAAGGGATCACCTCATTGCTGATGACATCCCTCCTGAGAAGGGTTAAGTCCTCTTGCCCTTGCAGTACTTGATCAACCAGCAAACACCCAGTGGCTGTTCCTAGGGCTTCCTTTTCACAAAGCAAAATGACATAAACACCTAAGATGGAAAACAGTCACCCCAGTATTAGTAAAATAAGGTACCACAAACTGGAATAGAAGCAGAACCTCAGTTCCCAACTCAGCATGTTTCAGTGAAGGCTTTGACGGCTGTTCAGAGTAAGAGAAATTGTTCAGGGTATTTCTACCCTTTTGCATGTTTATTTCAGTGTCACATTGCGCAGCCTTTAGAAAACTGCCTTTACCTATGCATTTTTGTACTATTAACTTACACATCAAATGATAAAGGAGACGAGTAAAAAATTTAAAAACCTATATGGAAAGTTCAGAGTGAAATATAACAAACTAAAAATAAATAAATGTGGGAATTTCGTAGTAGGATTTTTAGAACTTTATTTAAATAATACCTGAATTTAAGCCTTTGAAATTAAAGTTAAATATCATTGCCACCATCATGTGTCTGGTCTTAGTCTAAACCAGGTGAACAGCCTAGGAAGTGTGTGCAGAGAATTTTGATTAAATTATGCATTTTAAAATGACACAGATTAGTAAAAGCTATTAGTAAGTCAAAGAAAACCAGTCAAAAATGAAAGAAGACAATGGTAATCAGTGCATGGGAATATGGGAATCCATGCATTGTTTCAGTGTTAAACTCTTACATGATACAGTATAAAAAAAAAAAAAAAGAAAAGAAAAGAAAAAGAATAGGTTAGAAATATGGAAGCAATAGGGAAAAAAAAAGGGAAATGAAATAAATAATTATTATCTTGTTGTTGATATGGTCCATAAGATAAGCATATAAAAATATGCTTCTGATTCTTCTATATGTTCTATTTGTTTGTTACACGTACTGTAATTTATGCAGTGTAGAATATCCTCTTAAATCCCATGCCTGTTGCCTCTATCCACAAAATAGGTTAAACAGAAATAGCCAAGGAGCATTTTACTCTGTTGGTGTTCCTCAAATATGAAAGCTGTGATACTCCAAATATTTAATTGACCCCAAGGCCAGTCCCTTTGAGATTCAGCTTACGCTAACACAAATAATACAGGGCTAAAAAAGAAAGATTTGCTCATATAATTAAGTATTCTAGTGCACTAGCAAACATGATTCCTAGATATATTTTACTTTTTCCATGAGACATTTACAACATTGAAGTTTCGTGATTGCATTTGACAGTAGAAATAATATGCAGTAATGATTTATAGTAGTTAATCTTTAGAAATGTCAGCATAATATAGAAGCAAATATTATGAGCAAGGAGAAAGAATGAGTTTGGATTTTGTAGTTTTTCCAGCTCTTAATCTGTTTGGCCTTATTTTTCTTCTGAGTCCTGTTTTCCCGAAGTTATGCTTTCAGAAATTACGTATTAATGAGTCTGAATTAAAATGCATACAATTGCTTATTCCATAAGTAGACTTAAATAATCTCAATGGTTTGTATTTTATTGAAACTTATAAATAGGATTTATTGTACTTGTCTTATGTGGAAGACCACCTTAACTAGTTATTCTAAAAACACATCTTGAGCATTATTCTTTCTATCAGAATGCCTTGTTTGCCACCCTCACTAAAAGTAGAGAGAACTTGCTACAGTTTGTGATTTTTTTCCTTGTAGGTGTGTGAGAACTGCTGTTATTTCACACAGGTCCTCCCTCTCTGCTCTCAGCAAGGCTGGAAACCATGACCTCCTCTGACAGATGGTGACTTTTTACAGTATTTTGGGTTACACCTGCAAGGGACAGCACTAAAGGAAGTGCGGGGAGCTCAGATCAGCCTCCATTATTGAGGCCTCCATGCTTCCTGTTCCCTTCCCTCTCTCATTCCCAAGCCAGGCAGAGGGCCACAGTGGGCCTTTAACTGTGTTGCCTGGGAGCTGTCGGAGTAATGACTCCCAGTGTTCTTGTGGGGGGAGAGCATCCCCAGGCTGACAGAAGATTGGCAGAAGATTTGGCAGAACAGATGAACGTGGTTTTTCCCAAGATCATGTCTGGTTTTTCTGCTGTTCAGTGACAGTGGGGTTCACGTGGTTGTGTCCTTTGGTGGGAAGACCCAGGGGAAAGGCTTTCTCCTCTAGCAGTTTGCCAGGTTTTATTTAACTTCTAGGATCTTTCTGTCTCCTACACATTTGCAAGATGTGGTTGAAAGAAATGAGGAGTTTAAACATAATTAAAGAGGGGACCCAAACATGCGTGCATACACGCAGATAAGGCCAATGCCAGATCTTTTCTTAGAGATCAAACTAAGAAACAGTCTGTACAGGTAAAGCCACAGTAAAGATATTGTGGCTGTTTATCTTAGCATTTGAGGGAGTGCAGTTTAGCTGAACATCTCCTGGAAGAATGTTGTCAAATGAAGTGGATGTCTTCTGTTTCTG
Organism: Hypocryptadius cinnamomeus; assembly: GCA_013400635.1. Taxonomy (NCBI): domain Eukaryota; kingdom Metazoa; phylum Chordata; class Aves; order Passeriformes; family Zosteropidae; genus Hypocryptadius; species Hypocryptadius cinnamomeus. The sequence goes on along the minus strand of VYZP01073451.1, from coordinate 33,082 downwards.
GAAATGTCAAGAGTACTGAATTAGAAATTTTCAACTACATGGTTTAATAGTTTCTATTGTAATGATCCCAAAAATGGAAAAGAAAGAGAGAAATAACTTTCTGATGCTTGAAAACATTTTAAAATATTTTGAGTTTGACCAACAACATCTACTTCTCTTTTTGAGAGACTCAGACCTGAAAGATCAGAGATGACATCATTAAAGCATATTTGGACATGTTAAATCTACATTTTTCCTAAACTGCCTATCATCATGGATTCATGAATGTTAATTCTGGTGTACTAATGCAATTTTCTGATGACTACCTACTGCTGCACTGAGGATTGACATGTACAGCCTGATAGTCTTGTTATGGGGTGTTTTGTCAAAGTGCTAATACAGCTCCTCCCTGCTGTATTACCTCATCGCTATTTTTTTTAACCTATAAAGGTTTTCAGCAAAGAAGCCTGAGTTTTAGAAATGCTGAGCAGCAGCATGCTCCAGTGACATCAACAGGACATTAACAGGTCCTGTCAGGTACGCTTTTAGATAGGATGAACATGCTTTTTCTTCATACCTATTAATATAGTCCTGTTTAGCCCACTTAGATGTATTTTAGGATGTTTCCACCCTTCAGGCTGGAGCTGTATTATGGATGCATCAGTTTCTGCTTGTATCACCAAATATTCAGACCAATAACATACAGTGTAGTGCAAGGGCCTGATATTAACTTCTAAGAGGCTCCCCACCTAAGTGAGAAAAGCTGCATTTGGCCTTTGGTTATGTTTTAAAATTAATCAAGGCACAGCAAGATGTTCTATATTAATTTTATATTTTGCTACCATGATTTTCTCTTCTAAATAGAAACATAAACTGAAGTTTGAGACAACTTAGCATTTCACCTTAAATGGGAAAACTTAGATGGCAATTGTGCTATCTGGTATATGCAGAGGCAGGGTCTGAAATTTATTACATCTCATTTTAAGGCCAGAAAATTTTCCAAAATTAGTGGAGATTTAAACTGTAGTAAAAGCTGAAGTCCTTCCCAGATCATACATATTAATATGCCATCAGCATAAAATGCCACTTTAAATTCACTGATTCCAGTCTCCATCCCATGAGAATCTGAAGCAGCATTAGCAGCTTCTGTGAAACATTCTCACATTAAAATAAAGCAGCATGGTGGCTGGGAAGAGGAGAGACACAGAAAATACCTTTTTTCTGTAGTAATCAGACTTCAAAGTTTCCAAGTTTCTCCTCTCTACAACATCAAAATTTATCCAGCTTTGTGTTTGAGCAAGCAGTGATTCACTGCTGACTAGGACAGGGTCCAAAAGTGGCAATCTTCTCTGAGGCAAAAGTTAGATGAACATGATCTTTTGGCAGCCTGCATAGTAAGAGCTCCCCTCTTCCCAGGTTCTCAATTGAGGGCCTTCAGTGAGGCTAGCAAAATGACATTGAAATCTGATTTTGTACTGAAACAAAACTTTGGGAACTGAATTTCAGTACATCAGTCTTCAGGCTGGTTTTGTGAACATGACAGCCTGACAAATAGTACCAGCTGTCTGCAGTATCCAGTGCCTTCAAGCAGTGTGATTCAGACAAGTAGGAGCTTCTCTTTCCATTATTCCCACTTTCAGCTTTATTTTAGCAACAAAGTGATTCCCTCCTTTCCTTCCCACACAAATAATCTGTTCCTAAAGAAGTCCAGCTTTTAGAGATTAATGGCATTTTGCAGTCTGTCTAACCTTTTAGTAACAACTGTCACATTGTCAAGGCCAGAGGGATCAGAGATCAGGGTTGACTTTCCTTATTCCTGATTCTGCCTCTGACGTGCCTTAGGATCTTTATTAAGTTAATTAACCTCTGTGACTCAGGGTAAGCACTGGTGTAATGCACGTAGTAATGCTTAACACAGAGTCCCACAGATGTGAGGCATGATAAAAGGGTAGAGGACTGTTATTGCTACTAATGATCATTAGTTTGAAATCATAGTCGGGCAAAACCAAGAATAACAACACCATTACAATTAGTTGAAAGGTAGGGTTGTGATATTTAATCATCATTAAAAGGGTACATGATGAAAAATATATTACATATTTTCAATGAGCGTCAAGAAATAACTTTGTGGGATATCTGCAGCAAAGACCATGAGTAACAGCTCTGAAAAACAAGGTTCACTAAACCTTCTGGTCTTTTTCATCCAGCATAGAGGTTACTTTTCCTACTGTGTCACACACTGTGGCTGCTAGAGTAAGTCTGTTTTCACACATGTGATACGATGGAGCACTAAAAACTAGCAAGCCACAAGTCTGTAAGTTTATCTCTGACTTTTTTATTGTTGCTATTTTCTTTACTGTGCTCAATACTAATTATATGCAATTTCTAGAGAATCACAGATTTGGGTCAGAGCAAGCACTTTTGTCCTGTGTGATGTACAAATACATTATAAGATATTCATGGTCTCAAACAGGTAACAAAAAGAAGCCAACACTGTCATACAGCACAGTTGTTTATAGCTATCTTTCATTTTTTTTTAAACATTGCCTCTGGGATATAATTAGATAAAGAAAAAAAATCTCATCCATCAATTAAGATATTAGTGATCAGAACTGAATATTGGCAGTCTCAAAGAAGACATTCCTTTCCAGCTATCAAGAATTTTCCTTTATTGACTTGTCTCTTTCAGTCTATCAAAGAAAAGTTTTAATTTGCAGCTGAAATCCTGATCCTACGATGAATCATGTTTTCTCTTGAATGCAAAGGGCGTCTGTCTGGCAAAGTTGGCAGCCTGACCTTTGTAAATATTGTTCTATTGATAAAAAGAGGAATTGGATATAGAGACTATCCAAAATAAATATTTTGCTGGGATCTTGAATGTCTGACTACAATAGAGCAAAGGGATGTTGCTGCATTTTAAATCATTCAGACATAAGTTGAAGTGAGTATTAGTTTTAGTTGAAAAACTGTCAAAGGCAGTCTGCACCTTTCCTTTCGGAAATAAAAATGGACACCTATTTAGGGATTGCTCTTTTCACTTTATTTTCATAGGGATTTGCCATTGGTTTTGTTGGGAGCAAGTCTGGGCTTCTTGATTTCTAGGAGAATTAAGAAAACATTTCAGTACAGTATTCAGAAATACCAGCATGACTTGCTCCTGTCTTTTGGATGGAGGTGCATGGAAAAAGAGCCCTTTGTTCTGCCCGTATCAGAAGCCTTCACAGGCTCAGGGAGGCTTCCTCAGCATGCCCTTTGGACAGGTGTGCAAGTGGAAAATCAGCTGTGCATGGGAGGCAGCAGACAGGCTGGGCAGCCCCAAGGATCAGGGGAAGGGAAACCTTTATGGCCTCACTTCATACTGAGGAAGTACAGAGGCATAATTTGTCCCAAAAATGTAATTGCTCCAGTGGGTCTCCTGGCATGGCACACCTCCCCACTGTCTCCTGACAAGGTTGTATCCCAAAGGAGGAAAGATATGTTGCTCTGTGCTGCCATACCTCCTCCTTTCTGCCCCCTTTGCTCCAACAAAAACTGCTTACATAAAGCAAAAAGGGTGTGCAGAAGGAGGAGGTATATGTGAAGGATTACAATGAGGAATCCTGAGAATAGCTGATAAGAGGTGTCTCAGCACCATCAAGTCACAACAAAAATGGTTTGACACAGAGGCAGGAGCGAGCTTGTGCTGAAGTCAACAGAACTGTACCTTTGCTTAACCAGTGATGGCCTCCTGCTGCTCTTTCCCAAAAGGAGCAACAAAGGAATTTTTCCCATCAGAGACTTTTTCTTCTTATCAATAAATTACACCATCTAGCTGCTGCAATAGATAGTCTGTGAATAACAGAGGATATATATTTTTATTGGCTCATCCGTTTAAGCAAAGATAATTCCTGTCATCAGTGCTGAGCTGTAAACTAAAATTTGAACGTAAGATACCATCTACTTCTTTCTCCTGTAACTCACAGCACTGCTGTGACTGCTGTGCAAGGGAATGTTTGTCTAGTGCATGTGACAGATACCCTAATCTGGCTCTCTCTTCTTATGAATCATTTTCCTTTCTGTATACCTCCTGAAAATGGCCTCCTGTTCCAAATTTTTTAAATTCATGTTTGCAATAAAATCATAATAAAACAATACTTTTGCAATCAAAATAATTGCATTATTTACTTGGAATTTGATTCGTCTTTGCTGGAACCTTGAGCTGAACTTCCTTTTTTCCTTATTTTCTGGATCATGGAGAAGATTTGCATCTATCAGCTTTCTTTGTTAGTATATTTCAGAAATGTCACCCTCTCAACATTTTGAAAAGGTTTTCCTAGTTTGTTTTTTAAAGAGAGTGACACCACTTGCATCCTCAGTACCATTTGCAGGAATCAACCAAAGGCCACCAACTGAATCTTAATCATGTGTATTAGTCACTCAAAAAAAGATTGAGAGACAGGGATGGCATTCTCCTGTGTTAACCCAAATGTTCAAAGAAAATTTAAGAACACCTGCCCATGCCCAGAACAAAACACAGAGAACACTATCCACACACAGAATCCACCACCACCAGGCCATTCCCCATCATTCTGAGTGTACAGGCACTGCCACCAGAGCACACTGAAATGCCTGCTGAAGTCATGTAAGCAGAGCAGGGCCCAGTGTGAGTGCTGAGGCTGCAGGAGGCTGACCCAGGACCTCAGCTCTGCACAGTGGTGACAGTGCCCCCACTTCGGGCTACGGCACAACTTTGTGCCTGTGAGCCCAGACACTGCCTGCTCCACCTCTGCCTAAAGTGAAGCTAATGGTGGCTTCCTGGCCATGCTCCTTGCACAAACAAGCAGTGAACCTGAGGAGAAATAAAGAACAGTTTGTAAAAGGAAGTAGACAAAAACCCAATACAAAGAAAATAAATAATGGTTCATGAAAATCTCACACAGTCAAAACCAAGGGCACAAAATTCATCAGGCAACCTAAGAGAAACACAAATCTGCTTGTTGCGTTGCTATCTGCTAGACTGCAGGTCTTCAAAGCTGTCAGAGGAAGGCTGTGTGCCTAATCAAAACACAACTCCTTCTCCTGGCTCAGTGATTTAATACCATTGCTTTTGGGAACAAAGCATTCTCCTGAGTACTCCTCAGCTGCAAGTACAAGAAAGTCTTTCTGGTATATCTGTCATAAGTCTGATTTCTGAGCACAAGCTGAAGCTACTGGGGAATTTTGCTTAAAGTCAGACTCCAAATGAATCTCTGCATAACTGTTATTGCCTTGTTTACACTCCTCTCTTTCTGCTTTTTGCTCTAATTCTCACAGCTAGAATTGATAAACTGAGTGGACAAAAACCAGGAGAAACTTTTTCTTGGTTTAGGTCTACAATATTAATGCAACTATTTTATCTCTGGATCTGCAATGGTTTTTCACTAGCAAAACCTTGTGCACCAGTAGAAAGAGTTACATTCTGGGACAAATTTTTAAGACTCTGCTTCCTATTACATCAAAAAGCCACAGCAGACTCAACATCAGTGCATCAGCAATGCACAGAAGGATCCATAATAAATGCTTGCAGTCCTATCTTAGGAGCACAGAACAAATCAAGCTTCCTGAATACAGGCATCTAATGCCACTTGCACACCCTGCCATGTCCCACTTGGTTCCTTGTCTGTCTCTCATGCCAGAGAGTGCAGGTTCCCAAGTGCTTGCAGCCAAACCTGGCAGTCCCTTGCAAATGTCCTTAGTGTATTTTGCCTCTTAGTACATATAATCAATCCACTGATGACTGCATCTCTAATTAACTTTGAACCTCTTAACTACATCTCAGGATAAAAAGATTAATTTCTTGTCTTAAGTTTTTGAGGAGAGCTTTTGCAGTGCTCGGGGTTTGCTTGTAGAGAAATTCCCACAGCCATCATGAACACCCCCATATTCCCTGGAAAATCTTTCTTAAGTTTCAGTGAGTTTTGAACAGAGCTCATGAAGTTACTCTTAGACGACAGCTAGAGGCCTCAGCTGAGACTGACAAATACTGAATAAGAGTCAAGAACTCCCCAAAAGGTTTTAAAATGAACATCAGATAGATGTGATAGACAACAGGCAAATAAACTGCCTATTTGTAAGTATAAATTTATATATTTTTAAAAATTATAATATAGATTTGGTTTCTACTATAAACACCTACAAACGTGTAGTGGAATCCAAAAAAGGAGACTACTCTTCCCAGGTGCCAGGTCAGCACTTTATCTACAAAGACATTCTCTTCACCTATTAGCTGTGAGATAGGTAACAGAGACTAGGTTAAAGACCATTATTAAGAATTCAGGAGTTAGAAAATGAATGATGACCAGGAACTTTGAAACAGCAAGGCAGTGTACATGTCCTAGGATGCCATCTTTCATCACGTGTTCATGTTTTTTTCCTTTCCATGGGTTCTTTCTTAGTGCAAAACCCTGACTGTACTCAATTAATGAGTAACAACACAATGTTATTTTCCTTCCATTGTTCAGTGCAAGGTTTCATCTGGGATAGAGTTAATTTTCTTTCTAGTAGCTGGTACAGTGCTGTGATTTTTGCATTCATTTTGAGAATAATGTTGATAACACAATGATTTATTATTATGAAGCAGTGCTTACCCTGAGTCAAGGAGTTTCCAGTTTCCCATGCTCTGCTAGGGAGGAACCACACAAGAAGCTGGGAGGGGGCATGACCAGGACAGCTGCTCTGATCTGGCCAAAGGGGTAGGCCATAAAACATCATGCCAAATACATAAGCTGGGGAGGATCTGTCTAGGAAGCACTGATCACTGCTTGGGGACAGGCTGAGCATTGTTCATTGAGTGGTGAGTAACTGGACTGCACATCACTTGTTTCTCCTGGTTTTAATTTCTCTCTCTCTTTTTGTTCTCTTCCCTTTCAATATTATTATTACATCACTTGTTTCTCCTGGTTTTAATTTCTCTCTCTCTTTTTGTTCTCTTCCCTTTCAATATTATTATTATAATCATTATTGTACTTTATTTCAATTATTAAACTCTTTTTATCTAGTCCCACAGGCTTTATTTTTCCAATCCTCCTCCTGATTCCACTGAGGGTGTGTGACGGTGAGCAAAGTGTCTGGAGTTAAGCCACAATAACAGCCCAAGCTGTCTTTCTTCTCCATGGAGCTGTGCTGTGAAAGTAGGGTTATTCACATCCTCAGGAGCTCTTTATAGTGCCTTTCATTGCAGCATATGTATGCTTCACTGTAATTTGTAACCTGGTATCACAAAGTTCCTCTGAGATGAGGACTTAGTGTTTTTCCCATGTTCCAGGTTTGTAAGTGCAGTGCAGAATGACTAACGTCAGGTTGAACAGCATATGCCTGCTTAGGGCTGCAAGGTGCTCTGGAAGCTTTGGCAGGGAGACGTCACATCTCTGGAGGCTTTCACTGGTGAATCACAACCACTTTCTACAGAGATGTTTTGAACTTCTCCAGAGAAACGTGGTATTTCAGAGGGCTGTCTCTTGACCAAAATTGAATTTTCATAGTGACAATAGAAGATAAGCTTCTAGCATAAGGTTTATCCTGTTGTGAAACTTTATATCGTAACACTAAATCTTAAAAGAAACTACATTTTAAGTAAAAGAAGATGTGAAGTTCTGAGACAGGTAGAAGTATATTCTTTAGCCCCAAAACACTGGCACTACTGTTCCAGCTTTTCCAAATATTCAGAAATATTCTCTGGAAAAATAAAGTAAGTTAGATGGAAGTTAGATGGAAAATTGCATTCCATACAGAGGAATTTTGGAAGAGTTGTGAGAATCTAAAAATGGGCTATTGCAAAAGGAAATGTGCAACCTCAGGAATATGCTACTGGCCTCACAGCAAACTCAGGGAGCATTCAAAAAAGAGATGAAAAAGAGTGTACTGTAATGCTGAAAATAAAGGAAATCACAATAAGAACATATACGAAAATAATGCCTGTCAAAAAATAAAGAATGTTTAACAGACAGTAATCTCATAGAATGTTGTGTGTATTTCTCTGGTCATTCTTACCCAGACTTGTGGCACCATACAAAAATCCTTTTCTTGTTTTCCACTGCCAGCTCATGCAGAAAAAGAGCTTGCTGGTTATATAAAATGGAGGTTATCAGCAATATTGCTAATTAATGGTGTAGTTGCCAAATAAGAAGTTAAACTCTGACAAACATGACCTAATGTTACACAAATATGCTTCATAAATCACAGTTAAGAAATTACACAACAGGCAGCATTTTTTTGGACAAGTACTAGAACCTATTGGCAGTTAGCATAATTAAAGGCTAGAAGGCAGATGAAAATGTTTGGGGGTTTGTAGACTTCTGTATTTAAAAAAAAAGACAGAAGTGTTTTTAAAATGCCACAGCTTGAACTGGTTGTTGCTTCAAATGGGAAAACTTTAGTGGGAGCCCAAGGATCTACAGGCAAACCCAGGTTCAGCGTGGGGAGGTCTCAGATCTCTGGGCACAGTGAGGCATTTTTGGATGTCCTCTGACGGACACAGCTGTTGCTGGCACTGATCTTGCTCCCAGCAGCCAGTGTCAGTGCGCTGTGCTACTGGCATCCCCCTGGGTGTCTGCCTGCTCTTGTGACTATTCTTTCTTTGTCCCATTGTGTCCTGTAAAATTTGAAGCTCTTGTAAAATACTGGAAATGTGGAGAGCCCTGAAGGGCTGTTCAGGAGATGGGTTTGCTTGGCCTCTTCCCTTTGAATGGAGCAGAAGGAAATAGAGTCAACTTGTTTAATATATTAAGTGCAGAATGTTTTGAATGATGGCTTGTAACAGGTGGGAGCTGAAGAGTGCAACAATGAATAGGGAACTTCAACAGCAACCTCAAATGAGACATGGAGCAGATTATGTTCTTAGGTTTAGATGCAAAGATTAAAGCCAAGGGGAAAAATCTTGCATGGGAGAATTCACTTTACTCATTTAATGAAGTTAAATCAAAGTTTTTACAATTCTGATTCAAAACAATGAAGTCTAATGATGAGGATGAACTCATCATTCTCATATATTCACTCTGAATGCTCATTCCGCACATCCAAGAGAATGGATTGACTACTTTTTTATTGCTATCAGAAAAACATTTCTCATCTATTTCAGTATAACTTAGTAAATCATTTCACAGTAATATTTATTTAAGCAGAAAAACATTAGTCAGTGCCATTGAGAACTAAAGTTCCATTTGTGCTTGGCAATTTATCATTAGAGCCACTGGATTCACATACCATCCCAGGAAGATAAGGAATGCTATGAAAAACTGTTACTTATTAAAAGGAAAATCAAAATATGAATATTAAATAGACTGCACTGTGATGGAGGTTTTGTTTTAGTACTGGTGAAAGAGAAAAGCACTATAAAAGCAAAACATGCTACATGAAAAGAACATGAATGGAAGCAGTGTCAGGGATAGCTGGCTCTGAACCTTTTGTGAACCTGCTGATTCCAACGGCCTTTGGATGAGGCCCAGACAAAAACCACATTTTTATATGGCAGACAAATTTGATAAAAGCACAGTCAGAAGCAGAAACAAAGAAGTATTGAGGAGCTTTGCAGAGTAGACAATGAAGCAGAAATAAGCAGAATCATACAGTCCAAAGGACTAGAATTTGCATTCACTCACATTGAAGCCACTTGACTGATTTCCATGTAAGGAAATCTGAGCTGGAAAAAAACCCAGAAATCAGAATTGAAAAAAACCTTCAATATCTGGGTTATACATCTAAGATAAGCCCTGCCAATAACAGTGCACCTATTATACCTGGCATTTGGCCCATGCTTTGTATTTCAGTTTGATTTCACTAATCACAAATCCCCAGGAGTTTATAACTCCTTCCTCCTTTCATGGGATCACCTGGCCAGCTCCGCATTATACTTCCAGCACAACTAGGGTCCACGAAACACAACATACAAAGACTTTGTCTCCTCATGAACATGAGTAAGAGCAGCTGTTTCCACTGATGTAGGACTGGGTATCCAGTGAAAGGTTTCCCTTGCTCTAGATGAAATTGTGAAAGGCTCCTGCTGAGATGACAATGCACCAGGAAGAAGCACACAAACGTTTAGTGTGGGTTTACAAACACAATTGCAAATCTGCCTTGCCAAACCCCTTCATACCCCTGTAGGTACTAGAGCTATTCAGGTGCCTTGGATTTTTAGCTTTTTCCAAGATTGTTTGAATAAAATGCAACTATTTGAGTGAATGATTTCAGCAACACAAGATATAATGAATCCCTCTTTTTGTTTCAGTAAGGATGGGATTTGTCTGACCTTGTTTTCAGCTTCAGTAGAGAGACCCTGTCTGGGTCTTAGGGCAGCCAACAAATAGGGGTGAGGGCACTTTTTAAGAAGCCCAGCTATATAACTGCAAGTTTGTAGGAGAAATCTGGATGAGCTTTTTATTTTCCCATCACTCTAAAGCAGTAACTAGAAAGGGAGGAAGAATAATAATACATGATGCCTCCCTGGAACAGAGTGTTAATGGCTGCAAAGGCCAACCAGGTTGTGCTAGTGGCAGCACTAAATGCCAGATTTAAGATACATTTCAATACACAGCAATTCTTTTATCTGTGTATTAGGTATTTTCCTGCTGATTGATTGATTGCTCAGCAGAAACAGATTCTTTTGTGCTAGATACAATTTTTCCCACTCCAGAAGCCTTCTCTCTTCCTTCTAATACTGACTGTCTTGCAAGGACAGCAGAGACCTAGGTAGGAAAGTGTGAGAGCCCTTCTAGTGCTGTGTTGTACTGACCCACGGAAGTTTTCTTCACTTTTTTTCCCACCACTGATTGTATTTGCTCCAGAAAATTTTCTCCAGAACAGTTCTGCAGACAAATTACTTTATCTCTTAGCAGATGCCCAATGGGGCTTGTCCTACAGGATCCCGAACACTTCTGCTGTCATAGTGCTTTGGCCAGCACACTTTTCCCCCTGGTAATCCAGAGCAAGGGTGTGTGTGTAATTACATCACCTTCTTGAGTGCTCTACTGGTTATCTCAAAGTCTTTTTTGGGGAGGCTGATCTTCCCCATGCACCACAGAAGTAACACAGGCACTACAGGATTTTGGATTCTGCAGCAGAGGCCCTAATTTTAAGGCAATTTAGTCTCTTTGAGGATCTGGCCCTTGGTGAAAAGCAAATATCCTGTATTTGCACATGATTCACAAAGAAAGACTTTGGTAATGATAATTCATGTCTTCTCAAGAATGTCTCATGTTGTGGAGTCAAGATTTCTTGGAACAAAGTTGTGCTCATCAATCTGCTGCCTGTGAAGAACTTTTTCTGAAGAAGAATGTGAAAAATTACTTATGTGTCTTTAGAAATAAACATGAATGGCTACAACAGACCATTATTATTATGCAAAAATGAAATTTTTTCTACAATTTATTCCTCAGGCTTCTGCAATGATGTCTTATTTTATCTCCCCATCCATAAACAGAAAATCATTTGTGATTCACAAGCAAGCTGCTTTCATAGGCTTGGAGCAGAACAATGACAATGGGAACACAGTAAAATATTATCAAGTCAGAATGGTCAAACTGCCATAATATTCTTTGTATTACACCTTAAGATGTTTTAACTGAGAGACAAACCATGTGACATTAAACTAGCCTAATCCAGGCTTCAATAGGCACCCAGACACAACTGCAAACTGAAACACAGCATGTGTGAAACAACCTTTACAGAAGTACCTGTGACAGAAATTATATTTGTAAATACAACACATCTACACAAACATCTAGAGACTAATTGCATTCATAATTAACAAATGTTACTCAAAGCATTGTTTATATTATAGAACTTGTGTCTGGGAAGAAAATGTGTTGGGCCTTATCCACATCTATTGTAGCCCAGGAATACTCTGAGTTAGGTTTTGGGTGAAGTTGCAAGCACAAAACAGGCACAAAAAAATCTAAATTTCATTGCCACAGGNAGGCACAAAAAAATCTAAATTACACTGCCACAGGACTTAAAAAAAAAAAAAACAACAACTAAACCAGCATGCTGGATCAAAAGATTGCTTTGCCCAGTCACTGGTCAAAGCACTGATATGTAGTTTCATCTTTCTTGTTTAGGTATCTGTGCTTTCAGCCAGTGGTCCACTCAACACTTGTCCACAAATGTTGTTCTAATCCTTCATAATAACTGTCTTGGGAAGCCTCATGTCAGGTTCTGCCATGAAATAGACTAAAAGAAATACCCCAGGGATCCCAGAGAAAATGTTGCACCTTTGTCAGTATGGATCACATATCAAAATATGTATAGAAGATGGAAAAGAAATCTTAGTGGTTTTGTACCATTTGATATGTCATGTTTTGAGTGGACTTAGATGCAGACACATTAAAACATGTAATGCTAGCACTACATGTTATTTTTGACAATTTTTATTAGTCCTGAATTAAATCTAGCCTGGCTTCTGTGACATGTGTCTGACTGCCTGGTTTCTTAAGAACACATTTTGCTTTACTTTGGAAAGAAAAATGAGACTGTGAAAACCTTGAGGACAAAGATTTACTCTATGGATGAAAATTACTGGTGTTAATATTTCTCTTTGTTCGCCAAAGATAAAATTTAAATGTCCTATTTTGTTATTTCAGACTCTTGCATTCACCATATTTAATTTAGTATTTTTTTATTAGAGGAAAAAAGGACATATTTGCAGCAGCATAATTACTTAGAATGAGGGTTTAAAATTTTATAAGATCATTCCTGATATTAAATTAGAAATCATTTGACTAAGGATATAATTTTCCAAATAGTTAAATAAATGCTGAGTAAGCAATACAATTTTCTTCTGTTGCATTTAAGCATTGCACAAAGTCACGTCACTTTGCTTAGATGAGACCTTTTCACTCTACTACAATGTTGTGCAATGGTTTCCACACCCATCCTGGGGACTGAGAGGGGGATGACAGACTGCTTTATCTTCTTCACTTCAGGAAAATAAAAACTGGTTGACAGTGTATTCAAAGGGAGAGAGAGAGGAAGAGGGAAAGAGAGAAATTTGTTTGGAACCCACTAATGTTATTATGAAATATCAAGTTCTAATCCACATGACTCATACCAACTCCTCTCCCCAGGCTGGCCAGAAGACAAAGCACATTATAATTATGTGGGTAAGACTGGAATGCTCTGAAAGCCTACGTAAGTAGCCTGTTGGACTCCACTGAAACCCACCAAGGGCAGTAGACCTCCTAACCAAAGACCATACCTAGAGATTACAAGTGGCAGGGCTGTAGTCCAGTGAAAACACAGTGCTACTTGCAAATTGTTTCTCCCTAAAATGATTGCTCTGCTGAATGCCTGAGAAGAGTGACATCAGAAAGTGGTCACCCATGACAATTTTATTCCTTCAGCCATTTCCTATCGCTTCAACTGCAAGGAAAAAGGTTTTCTTTCCTTGCATAAAACTCCATTTGAAATGAATAGGCCAGGGGAAGCTTTTCTAAAACTAGAACTCTCACTCCTTGAGTAAACAAGAAAATTCCTCGAAGGACTTATTCATAGCAAGATTACTGTTCCAGCATGGATTCTTCAGCAAAATAATTTCCTATTGTATGGGAAAGAATTTGGACAAATGAGGACAAAAGGAGAGCACAAACTGTGGGTTTCACTGTCTGGAAAAGATCAGCCTTCCTGATTAGTTTGTCCATTCTTTTGCTCCCCATTCCATGTTAGAATTAAAATACCACCCTATAATGTGTTTGCAAAAATGTCTTCTCTATAAACAAAAAGCTGCTTTTGAATAGCCAGTTCTCCGTGCACTGAAAGGCCACCTACACAGTCTTAAAAAGTCAAGGTAAACAAGCAACAAAACAGCAAGAGCAAATGTTTTCATGTCAAAAAAAAAAAATCTACAATCTTAAACATAGTCTAGAAACACAGATCCAGGAAATCATGCCTACAAATTTCTGCTTTCCTTTACTTATCCAAACTTTTCCCATTCTTCTTCAATTTTCTCAAGGATCTTAGTATTTGCTTCTTTTTCTCGAATTGTTTTGCCTTCCCCTATACCAGTCTCTGACCATCTTTGTTCTACTCTTCAACATGCCCAGTTCTTCTTTCCAGCTCTCTATCCCTCCCGTTTTTCATCTGTGGCTGCTACATTTTGTGTCATTTTTTCTATTCCTCCTTTGCTAGTGAGGAGCCATGAGTTAATGTCTTCTCCCTGCCACAGAAGCAGCACAGGACCACATACAAAACAAACTCCTGTGGGAAACAGGCAAAAGTAGAAGTCCCACCCAGCTGTTGCCTTGTGCTTTTTCCATTCAAAGGCTTGCAGCTTATGAAATCTTACTTAATTCCTCCCTTATCCCTGTACGTGAGGAATAAGGGAGTAAGAGATCCCTCATGGTGGTCCCAGACCATAAGAACACCAAGAAAAAGAAACACTCCCTTCTAGCAAAAGAAGAACAGATGGAGTTTGCCTTGAACCATTAGAAATATTGCACATTCACATCCACTGGAGAAAATAATTCATCATTTTTCTGTTTTTTCTATTTTCAAATCACTCCATTTATTTTAGTTCCTCAGACTAGATCATAACCTGGCACGTCAGCCACCAGGAGCTCACCCTGCTGTTGCAAGTCCCAGGTTTCCCAATGAAGAACTCAGGAAAGTTACAATATACATCTTAACTTGATTTTAGTATCTGTATTTTTTAACCCTTGCAATTATGTGAAAAAGAGCTCTTAGAGAGCTTAGATGTTTCTAGTAACTCAGTTCAAATGCCAGGGCTGCCGTATCTGCTGCTTTTCCCACTAGCCTACAGCTGTTTGGTCTGCTTTATGAGATCTAGCTGGTGTCCTAAGCTACCTGTGATTTATTTTTGGCACTGGATAAGAATTGTATATTCAGATTGTGAGATTATTACGGAATAGTGCCAATAAAAAACTGAGCTCTTCTTGTTTCTCTGAAATCACTGAGAATATATTATTCAAGTACAGTTTACACAGATTCATGATTACTAAGTAATTCTGGGTAATATTTTTCCCTTTGTTTTTAATTTTGGGGGTAATGCTTGTATTTTTGATTCATGCTTCTTAAGGCAGGTTTCAAAGGGTTATAGTCACTCTCAGTTTACTAGGATATTTTCTGAGGCTGAGGAACAAACCTTGCCTTTAAAACAATTCATCTTTCGGCTGGGTTTTTTGTAACCAGCATTATGGCACTACTTGGTTGTTGGGGGGTGGGGGGCGGTTTGTTTCCTGAATCGTCAGTACAGAGCTGTTGAAAATGGCTTGATGCTGCTCCTTTGCCTCCTGACATTAATCATGGTTAATTAAGTGAGAATAAAGTCCAGGTTAATGCAAACAGGCATTAATTCCTGTCATCTCCCCGCTCTCAGGAGTATACAAATTGGACAAGCAGAGAAAAACAACATTGAAAATATATCCTGGAAAAAATATTCAATTAACATCAGGATTGGAGGTCTTGTCAGAGATCTGTTAAAATGTGTTCCCCATATTTTCCCAATAACTTCATGAAGACAAATCCCAGGGTCTGCTCAGTGAGACAAAGGATTGAGATCTACTTTACTAGCACTAGGATAAAATGTTTTGTATCCTTGCAGCTGAATGTATGCCAGGCAGTGTTAGGCAGCAAATGTGCCAGGCTCATTTTTGTAGAAAACCTTATTTCAGAAACACTGAAATTTTCCCTCATGCTACTTAAATGTAGAAAACTGAGCCAAATTAGGGGTGAAGAACAAGTGATATTCCTTGGGTGGGAAAAAACTAGGTTTAGAAAAAAAGATTTAAGTAAATAGGTCTCTCTTTTTTTCTTTCTTTCTTTTTATTTGGGAAAGAACAATAATTTAACAACCAATTTGAAAAATCTGAAGTGTCACTAGGTGAAACACTGTTGTTCCAACCTGGGTTGGCAGTAGTCCTGAAACGCTTCTTTCAGCTCAGTGAGGCAGCAGTTACATATGTTTATGTACCACTCACAGCTCAGTGCCTGTTCTTAAGAGAATTAGAATCTCTTTCTCAAAGGGTATGTAATACATGAGGTGTGTTACTACATTTGGCTAAAGCATTGACATCTCTGTTTCTAGACACAAGACCCACACAATCAGCTCTATCTCTAAATATGTTCTCCATGGCTTCTTCTTCATGTTCTTCATGGCCTCAGTTCAACTCAGCCATTTGCCACCACCAAACCAATGCTCTGCTGCTCTTCCTCACCTGCTAACCAGCCCTGCAACACTAGTGCCACTGAAACCTACTGCTGCTACATCCCCATCACAGTCTCCTATTGATCCCCACCCCACAGAGTTGTTCTCACTCACAGCGTGTCTGCAGTTCTGCCTGCTGGAGAAGTTTTTTGGCTTGCAGGACTGGCTCCTTCCAAAAGGAGAAGGCAGTAGGAGTTGGGATAGGAGTTGCCTTCTTTTACCCGAAAAGAAGTGAGAAGTTTATTTGTAGTAAAAAGACATAATACTTGAACTGTCCCATCAGCTCCCACGCTTCTCCAACAGATTCTTGGAAAGTGCTCTTGTTTGTCTTTGGCCACTTTTATTTAGAAATTGGAACTGCTCTCCAGGCAGGAACCCTGGGCAGCACATTTACACCCTCAGCCCCCAAGAGGGGACAGAGGCATGGGGCACTGCCAGAGGAGCTGTCAGCATCCACCCAGGGTGCACTCCTGGGGCTCCCTGAGAGCAAGCCAGCCCTTCCACAAAGCAATATGTGACTCCCTGCACCTCCACTGCCAGGTGGCCTGTCCTGGAGTCCCCCCCAGGGTGCGTTTGTTTTTGCTCTGGTTAACACCAGATAAGCAGAAGCTGAGTGCCAGTAAGTGTCTGTTTTGTAGCTTTATAGACGACTTGTGTTGTACGAAAAGTGTCTTCAAAATCAAGTTATGGAAGGACATTTGCAACAAAGAAAATGTGCTCACAGCACTGTAAGTTTCTCATAGCAAAAATTTTAATAAATCTTTTAATTTGGGCACTCTTTTGCATACTGTGCTGTACACATAAGCGTTGGCAGGTATAAAAGCAGGCTTCTGTTGCAGTCACAGGAAGAGAAGCTGAATTATTTAAAAGGGGAAAGTTTTTCAGTCTGGGAATCATAGTCAAATGAAGAAAATTAAAAATCTTGACTGCTGCACAGTCCAAAGGCTATAAACATAAGATCTCCAGTCCCAATTTTTTTATGTGGCTAAAGGACATCTATATTCAGCACAAAAAATAATTCATATACAAGTGGATGCAGGGGGACCTGCTTGTCCCTCTTTTGACTCTTTATGTATTAATGTGTGGTACATACATGATTCAGCACAGAAACTAAAAATAGCCTTTGAATTGTTTGTTATGGGCTTATTTTTTCAGGATTTTGCTTCTTCTATGCAATATCACTACACTTCTGTTATCTTCATTTTAGAGTTCACAGCATCGCAAACCTGCTGGGTGCAACAACTCAGCTATTTTTCTCCTCTTATTGCTGCATACAGCACATACAACTAATAGCAATGGGGTAAAAGGGTAAAGGAATGTAGAAGCCAGATAGAAAGCATGCTTTTTTGTAGGTACATATATTCAACTATTGCATGGTATAGGTACATAAATAGCTATGCTCTTCATCTGTGTGAACTCATAAAATTCTTGTTTTAAAGATGCATTAGTGTATTGTAAAAAAGACATAGCAAGGCGTTCTTTTATTCATATTACAGTGACACTATGGGAAAAAGAGACTTTACATTCTTTCTGTAAAAATAATTGTGATAAGCACAAGTCTCTTCTACTTCTGTTTATTGGTGTTCACTCCTCCAGAAAAAGCTTTTATTAGAAACATTGCCTTGGCCCTCACAGAATGGGGACCTGAACTCCTGTACCTTTTGATAAAGAAAGAGGTGCAGTTGCCTCAGCTTTCATAGCTGGATTGCACAGAGGACCCACATTTAGATTCATGTGCTACAGCTTTTCTTTCTCATGGTAAGCAACTAGTAGAAAATAAATTTGTTTCCCCATTTCTGATACTGTACAGCAGCTCTGCACTTTTGCTAATCTTTCCTCTAGCAGAGGAACTGAGTCTCGGAAGAAATCAAAAGCATCTGTCTCTTCACTGAACCACTGAGTGGGGAGAAAACCACTGCAGAATGAGAAAACTCAGCTCATTTTGGTTTCTTTTTTACCTTGTAGGCACTACACCTGAGTGAGACAGCCATCACAACACTGGCTCTACTCTTTGAAAAGCTTGATTAAGAGGAGGACAAATTATGTCAAGGAGATCCTCCAAGAATTATTTCCATAAAGGCAACATGATCTCACCTGGTAAAAACTATTTTTCATCTGCTAAAAGTCAAAGGAGGAATTTAAGAAAGACAGAATTAAAATTTGCATAATTTTCTTCCTTGTGTTCTCTCATATCCACTCTCAGCCAAGACCATTAGTGCTTATGAGGAAGCTTTTCTTTAAAAATATTACAAAAAATCAATTGACTGCTAGCTTTAAATAAAGAGGTGACACTTGGGAGCAATCTGGATTGCTTGATAAGCTGTGTTCCTTTGAACCACACACACTTGAATATGGTTAACATAATGTCATTAACCTTGACATAAGAATGTAGGTCACTGTTACAGAAGGGTGATTGTATTTTGGAAATCAATAACTATGTTAAGGACTTAAGGGTCATCAGCATGAGGGAGCTAATCATACTTCCCTAATGCAAGGCTCATCCTGATTTCACCCTGCATTTGTGCAGAATGTGAAATTAACTCTTTCAGTTACTAAGGTCTAGCTGAATAAGTCGAAACTCCAACTGGAAGACAGGAATGAATGAGAACATTTCTATATAGTATATTGCTTTAAAAAATAATAACTCAATAGTCAACTGCCTTTTCCTGGCCTCCCAGAATCATGCAGTCATGTCAGAATTGCAACTTGCATTAAAAGGTGAACAACTCTCCAGCACATATTGCTGCCTAGTTCTAATTGCAAGGGAAAAGATCTGAAAACATAAACCTTGTTTTTATTTAAGTAAGTATCGTCATGCTTGGACCTGCCATGCTTCCTATACGCCAAACAGGGCTAACAAAAAACATTTTCACTTTAGAAAATATAACAACAAGGAGTAGCTAAAATTAAGACAGTTTCTAATACAAAGATACAATTTTGTTACTAAGGGAGTTTCAATCTTCAGTTTGCACTTGGGAAATTAAGACTGCTGCAGCAAACAGGCTGAATTGACTCAGCTTATGTATGTCTGTGGATGGTGAGTAAACTGGGATAGTCCCACCTAGCTCTAGAGTTTTGGAGCTGTCCATCTTTGGTTTCTTGGCTCCAGCCAGTAGGATGACAGAAGTTCATCATCTGTGTTAGCTGGTGATTAGTCAGTTTTGCCAGCTGTCAGCTACAGTTTTGTCACCTATACGTCAGCTGTGTCCTGAATCTTGTAATCTGGAAGGTTTTTTTGTGCATCAAACCATTAGAGCCAGCTGGTGTTTCTAAAACAGAGAGATCAAGGCCTGCATTGGGGTGCCATTAAAAATAGACACATTTGGGGCCAGAACTCCTGAGCTATTTATTTCTGCTGAAACAGGTCCTCAAATACTCACACCACTTGGTCCTGGCATGGAGTAGGACCTGGTTACAGAAGTTTTATTCCCTCTAAGGAAAAATCTGGGTGATCAGCATGGACTTTTCCCTGCCAGCCTTGCTTTCTTTCCAAGTCACAGCCTTGCAGCCAGTGATGCGTGCTGGCTCTTCCTGTACATCACAGCTCCTCTCTGCAAAGTCTCCCCTGGGGTCACCATGCCACCTTCACACTTCTCTCCTCAAGCAAGAGTTGAGCTAAAACCCTGTGATTCAAAAAACAGAAATTCAGAGTGCCCAGCATCAGGCACACTCTTTCCCAAAAGGAAGACTCTTCCTGTACTTTGTATCTCCTTCTGGTCCTCCTGGAGGTTGTCTAGGTGGGTAACTAGAGCCTACTGCTTCCTTGTGCTTCCAAAACTACTTGACTTTTCCTTTGGCTTTTTTACCAGAGAGAAGCATTTTCAAGGCTTACAGTGCTCCTGTAAGAGAGTAATCCCTCAGCTTTGACCAAAAGGCCTTTTTTCCCCAGCAGTCCTTACCAGTACTCTTCTGTCTTTAACTCTCTGTTTTTGTGCCAGGATAGCTTGCAGGAATGGGGCTTATATGAGGATATAATCGCTTGGGAAAGGAATGTAATTAAAAGCAACATATAAAGCAGTTAAAAAAAATCTTCTGAGGACGCTCAGCTGGCACAGTGAGAATCTTGTTGAGAATATTTAATTGTTTGCATTATTAAGTGCAGACAGGTTGGTTTTAATTCAAAACAAACATGGCAATTAAATAAAAAGACCTATGTCAGTACAGCACTGTAGCTAGTGAATTAAAAAAATGAAAATGTAGGAAACACAAATAGTCAGGCTTTCAAAAAATGGGAAAGACTTACTGGATTAACCAGATAATTAAAAAAAAAAAAGAAAACAGTCCTAAAGTTTTATATCAGCTATGCTGTAAGGAACCAGATTAAACACTGATGCAGCTGCCTAGGTCATTAATATGTTTTTATTCCTGTTTTTCCAGTTAAATGTGCAGCAGGACATATAGCATCTGATGATATCAAGTGCATGTCATAAGAAACACTTGACAGATGAATTTACATTTACTATATTTTCTTTCTTTAAATGGTAAGACACGTCCTGTCTTACCATTTAATTTTTGAAGTCTTAGCACATTGACATACTAATTTAGGTTTTCAGTTTCTTTTCAGAGAATATATATATATTTTTTTTTTTCTTTCAAGTTTGATGGAAATGTTTGATAGCAACACTGTCAAATATCAGATAGACTTTTGTGAGGTGCCAAAATTGCTCAGAAAAAGTCAAAGCTAATTTTTTTTTTTTTAAACTAACTGAGAAGGAAATCCAGGCTTCTTCTGGAAGACACTACATGGGTTTATCTAGTATGTCTCTTTCCGTGGATAATAAAGAATTAACTTATTCTTACCTGAGAGAAGCAGGAAGCATTTAGCCCTGTTTGAGAAATGGGAAGCCCAAGTAGGGAGATTGTTTGACTACCATAAATTCAGAGAAGGAAACTCCTTCAGTACTATTATTAGCTGTTAGGAGATCTGTATTTCTTACCACCTGCTCAAACCTATAGACAGAATGATGCCATCCACTTCAAAGGAAATACTTAATATCTTATTCTCTGGAATGGAGTATCATTAAAACGTGTATTTTTCCCCAAACTGACCAGTTGTTCTTTTGGAACCCTTTCCTGAGCTCCTGTATTTATTCCATTATACCCTTACTGCATTCAGACACTGCCTAAGCCAAGTCTCAGCACAAATCCCTTTTCCCTTTTGTCAAAACTAGTCTGGGGAGGAGGGAATGGAGGGTGCTTGGATGACAGTGTTGACACTTGAGCTGCTGTGGAGAATCATAAACATGATGCTCTAATACGTAATCCCTGCTGACAGGTTAGAAATCAAAGCTCATTAGCACAGAAGGAAGATGAGCATTTTAATGCCTCTGGATTCCATCCACTGCAATTAACACCACATACAGTATATTGTTCACCTAAAGCCATAAATCACAGTAAAAAGTGTCATATTATACACAGATCCTGAAACCACAATAAAGAAAATGAGAAATGGCTTAGAAAAACTAGGGAATACCACATTTTTTTCATATGACCAATTGGAAACTAAACCTAGTGCTGAAAATATTTTAAAGCCTTAAGATGGATGGTCCTCATAAATAAGTCTGAAGGTCTCCATTTACCTGAATAAACTGCATTGCTGCAATGCCTGTGGGTCCAACCCTACCAACCCAGGAAAGCAAGAGGAAGGCAATGGTACTCCTGAAGTGAATATATGAACTTATGTGCTTTAGTCTGTATGGAACTTGATATAATTTGTGATAGAAGTCTTACAGAATTTTTTAAAGGGAAAATTAGTGACCCTTAAGTTCAAAGGACATCAAGAGCTAAATCTGAACCTGAATGTGACATGCAGGTGCAGATTATTTAAACTAGTGATTATTTCTGATTATTTCTATTTACAGGTGTTGGACCCCAGGAAGGGGAGTTGTTGGATTGTCATTACTGTTTAAACTCGTCCTCAAATCCACTACGTCAATTTTTTTATTTTAATCATTGGAGGCACTGCAGGAGGAGGCAGAACTCTTTACAAGTCCTGTGCCCTGTTTGACATCTTCCTGTGCAGATTGTCACTTAAATGGTCTCTCTTCCTTCCTGTTTAGGGCATTAGGTGCACACATCAACCAGCTGAGAGAGAGCTCTGAATTGAGACAGAAAAGTGCTGGAAGGGGAAAGCGTAGTTCTGATATATTTTGCAGCCTAAATGCTGTATTCAGAAAACAGCATCAGTGAAGTGGTGCAGTGGCCTGTGATGGCATTGCGGGTGCACAGGGCACCCTGATGGCCAGCACTCTGCTCAAGCATACAAAGGAGGTTCAGGAAGCACCACCAACCTGCAGCCTCCACCTCCTCAGCCACATCCAAAAGCACCCATGCTGGCCCTGCAGCAGATGATATTCTGAAAAATGTTTCTTCTGCTACCCAGGTGTATCACTGTGCATTTACTTCTTCCATCTGCCTCAGCAAGGAGAAAAGCAGGATGGTACGATGGTGCACAACCACACAAATTCCACTTAAGCTACATCACCCTTCCCAAAAAGGTTTCTGCGAGCCCATCTGCAAGCAGAGACCAGAAATGTTTCAGAGGTCATCCTGGGACAGCTGTGATTTTTCTGAGGGACAAACAGACCTTATGACCGCCCCCCTGTTTATCAGACTCACCTCTGTCCTGGTCTGGCCTGTCTATCGGACCCAGTCTGGGTGAATCCACGTCTCAGGAGGGATTGTGCAGCTCTGCAGCTGTGCAGGTGCTCTCTAGTTACATGGAAAATTTCTCAATAATCTGGGCTTGGCTGGGTGTGGAGGAGAGCACCAGGTCTCTCTTTGGGAGCTCCTTGTTGTAGTAAGATATAGGCTTGGCACTGGCCATATATGAAGAGTGGCTCTTTCCTCTAATTACCATTTCGAGCTGATGGCCAGGAGAGGTGAGCTCTTGCTGCCAGTTCCTTTGTGTGCAGCTCCTGCACAGAGGAGCCATCTGGGTGCCTGCCCACTCCCTGGGGATGGAGGAGATTCCTCTGAGAGGAGTCACACTGCCTGCCCCTTGTCTGGGGGGTGACTAAGGGACAGCAGTTTCACCCCCAGCTCACCCTGGGACCCTACCTTTGGGATCAGGCTCCTTATCACTTGCTATTTTCCTGGTCCATGAGCATTATGTTCCTGTCAGCAGGGCCTGGGATCTGACATGAGCATGGGATCTCATCCCTTCCCTCGCCTCCTCTTGAGGATGTTTTGCTGCCTAGTGGTTAAAAAAGAGGCATTATAATCCCTCAGGAGACAGAGATTATCCAGATACTCTTTCTAAGAGAGGTTGCGGATCAGATCCTATCTGAGGAAGAAGCTGATACCACCAGCAGCCTCAGCACTTCTGCGACCATAGGAGACCATTAATCCTGTCATGAACCTGAAGGCCTCCACATTCCATGCACAGAAAAACAGAACACAGCCCTGAAGTAGGTGTTACAGGGCAAAACAGTGGCAGAAATTCAGGTGTATGTCGATGTCTACCATATCCTGATGGTTGCTCTGTCCTGATCCCTGCTTGACGCATAAAGCTTTCTGGATCAAGATTTTAAGGCAGAAATCTTTCCTTGAGTAGGAAATCTGTGTCTTACTTAGGTGGTCTAGATTTTCCTGCCAGATATCTATTTCTGCCTGTTGTAGCTGTCTGCTTCATGTGTTGCAATCTCTGTCTTGCCTTTAGGCACCAGCAAAAGAAAAATAATCCAGTTTTATGTCAACAACTGGTTGGAAACAAACATATTTATAACACACCATTATTTCATGTCAGGTGGAGAAGAAAGACGTATAGCATAGCAATGAGAACAAACCTCACAAATGCCTCTGCTTTTTTTCATGTTCCAAAGGTATGCATCCAGTCAGAAACAGGAAACACATAGCAGAGTAAGGGGTGACAAAAGTTTGACCTTCATGCATGTTCTGAAGTGGTCTTTTCCCCACTTCTCTTGTATTTCATTATATTACACAAAGCACTCAGTTACACATCTGAATTTCCTCAGCTTGTCAACAGAAATTTAAGAATTTGGCTCTTTTCCTAGAAGGGTATGGCTGCAGCTAAAGGAGAGAAAGATTCTTACCATAGTTTTCTAATCAAGTGTTTTCTGTGGGCAAATATTCCCTGTCCCACCTTAAGTGTCTCTGAGGAAAGACACATGCTGTCCCATGCTCCATAGTCATCAATTATCTGAGCACTACCAGCAGCGTTATTAAGACGGAAGAGAGCAGTTTCCCACAGATATGCTTCTCATTTGATTCTCATGTTAAAATAATTTTCAATTAGCCAAGCAAATATATGCTGCAGGGAGCACACGAAGGCTGCTGGCCACAGCTGGTGGGTGGATTACTCTGCTTATGTGGAAGGTACTCAGCATGGGCCTGGTAGGGCACTGTCATGGCATCAAAGTCCAGCCTGGGCTTCACACCACTGTGCTTAATGAATTGTTTTTTGAAAGCAGTGGCACATTGTGAATGGCCTTCAGTCACTTCTCCAGCCTAAGTGACCACATAATTTACAGCTGTAGATCCAATGAGTGCATGATTGAGTGTGGACAGCCTGTGGCACAAGTCCATTGCAAAGGTTTAGTCATGCTACTGTGCCACCATGTACAGCATTTACAGCATCTTTTACAGGTGAACGATTACAGAAGGAGATTATACACTTGTCTTCATGTATTTCTGGAATCTGAATGAACCTATGTCAGCTGCAGCTGAAAAAATGACTCTGCATTACAGAGAAGATTGTGGCTGAAGGCCCTACAGTGTCCTCTGCTTCCCTCCCTGCCTTCTGCAACCATCCTTTTGTAGTAGCCACCACTGGCAGGGGTTCAGCATTTCCTTCCTTTCTGTGACACTCTTTGGGTAGGCAACCTGTTCTCTCTGTCAGTAATACTAATGTACTAGCAAGGGTGGATTGTCCCACATGTACAGAAATCCATGTGGAAGAAACCACAAGATTTCTTAGTGGATACACATGCCTGAATCTGCTGTGACACTTTTTGTGGGCACATATAATGAAGCCAAAAGCAGAGATCAACCTGCCTCGACATGTTTTAGCCTTTAGGACTTTCTCAGCAGCCCTGAAGTTTTGCCTGGAGTAACCTAAAACTGCCTCTTACATTGTCATACTCTTTCTGTGGGGCTCCCAGCAGTTATATGGCAAAAACTAACCCAAGACATTTCCAACAACAAATTAAATAAAATAAAGCAAGTACTAACAATCAAAGATGCATGGATTCTGTGGGCAAAATATCCATAACAATTTATTGGCTGTTTACATTCCTTTAGAAAACTCACCACTTACTCTACAGATGTGTTTTGACAGCAGCATTTTGGGCAGCTGCCAAGTAAGGATAAACACAGAGAACTGGTGCTCATAGGGAAAAGCACAAGAAATGGAGGAAGGAAAGAAAAAACCACACATGCACATAGAAAATCCAAAGGATTTTTCTGAAGTAGATCAGGAAATGGGAAGACTATTTAGAAAAAATGTCTGAAGTCATTGAGCATTGGGAATGACTTTTCTGAGAGGAGCCATCACAGCATCAGGACAAGAAAGGTGTGGCCACCCAGCAGGCAGGCAAGTGTGACCTCTGCTGTCCACATTGACCTGACATGAAAGCACAGGCAAGTGCTATAGGGCTGTGTTAGCCTGGCACTGTGCTCACACTTAGAGGCAGCTGTGAGGAGAGCTCTCAGCCCAACCTGGGTTATGTCTGACCAGCCTGAGGGTAGTGGGAATGCCAGGTTTATCTGCATCAATGTCTATGGGCCTGCGTAAAATTGCTTGGCTGAGCCACGGACTCCTTACAGGCCACACTGGTTGATGAATTGGGTGAATTTGCTAAAGACTAGGACTTTTAAGAATACAATTATGTCATTATCTATTAGAAGGGAGGTGTATTTCGACTTTCAAGGTTCTAAAAAATGTTAAAATTTCTCCAAAAAGGAAAGCTTTGACCATGCCCTTTTCTGACAGCCATTTTCTGCTTTTCCACTATTTTAACTTCTTCCTGTCTCAGTTTTACTGCTGAATCCTAGACCAGTGCCACAACCTAGTGCTTCTCTCCATCCTGACTCTTAGGAACATTTTTTTCCCAAAACTAATCTCCAGGTTTTTCTCTGACAGCTGTGCTGCTCGCCTTTGAAAAAGTTCCCAAATCTAAGCCCTTTCCCTTCTCACTTTTCAAAAGGTCTCCCTTAGAAACTTCCGCAAAAGTAATGGTTGTAGAGTAGTTAGCTAGCACCCAAAAGTGTCTGAATAGACACCCAAAATCAAGATTTGGAATGTATATGCAGACCTGATATCTGAAAATGCCTGCCAGTTACACAGAACAGACAGGTGAAGATACGTCTAGAAGAGAAACCAAAAGCTAGGATGCTGTGTAAGTAGCTTAAATTTCAGATGGATCAAACATCCAGTCAATTCCACTGAGACCAAGAGAATTATTGTCTGATTGTGGCTGTATTTAACACAAACTCCAGTAAGAAAGACAGACACAAAAAAGGCAAGATTACACTGGCTTTGAATGCAAAAGCTGATTAAATGCATTTTCCTCAGTCACTATTTGATGCTACTTGTCACTGTATCTACCAATTACTCATTCCTTCTGCATATCATGCTTGTGTTTGCCATGCTAAAGCACACAGTGTTATTCAAATAGCCCAGATGCTGAAGCATAATCCTGTTGCATTTTGTTGGCCAGCTGCACAAGGAAGAGATATTCTATGCTATGTGTATATAAGAGGCACTTTTTCTTACCTTTCTGTGTAAGGGAAAACAATATACAATTTCCACCTTTTAGAAATAAATCCCATGCTCTTATATAAGTCTTTCAGGCCCTTATCTATGAGGAATAATAATTGTAATTCCTTGCATTCCTGCAACCTGTTGCAGGTTGAAAGCCATTACACATGGTGAAGTGCTCCCATACCACTGTAAAACATTAATGACAAATACCCAGATATGTAGCTCTTTACCAAGTGACACAAGTTAAAAGTCACCAACCTGGTTTACCAAACCTACTTATCTGATTACTATAATCTGATGAAAATACAACTTAACCCCAAAATATGTTGCCTCTGGATATTTTAAGATCAGTGACTGATGTTACCTAGAGACCACATACAACTCCTGGTTGCTTGTTAGGATGTGCTGTGGAGTGGACTGTGACACAGTGAACTGCTGCTGGCAGAGGTTTACAGTCCCTGTAGTCTAAGATATAAGTTCAGCTCTGGTCTCACACACCTGATTGTAGCCACATGTCTGGTGGTGTGGAAACTGTTTTCACACACCTGAGCTTTGCTTTTCTTAAAACCTTCTGCCTCAGGAATGTTCCCGCTGCCACCACCCTTCCCTGCCCAGCATGTGGCTGGTGTCCTGCTCTCTTGCTGAGAGTTGATAGGAGAGGCTCTGGTTAGATGCTACGAAGGCCTGGACTGTCCTCTTTTTCTTGAGACCAGAACTGGAATGTACCTCTAGCTGTTCACAAGAACATAATTATAGGTAAGCTGAATCTTGCTGGCTTATCCCCCTCTATCTGCGTATCAGCTCAGAGTACAACATCTAATGGAAATCCAGTATTTCCACCGTCCTCAGCACTGTACTTCAAGCATAAGTAGGAGGTGTGCAGGGTGTGAGGAATGTATTAAAAGCACATATATTTGAATGCCTAAATGCCTGTATTTGCCAGCCTTGCCTCCCTAGCCTCCCTTGATAGTCAGTGCAGACAGAGCGTCTCCCCCAGCGGGCAAGTCAGAGCCTATATCCAAGGCTCCTCTCTGAGTCACCCCCAGAGGTGTTACCCTCATCCCCTGACTCAGAACGAGGAGAGGGAAACTTATTTCTCCATGCAGGCATCCCGGTTCAGTGCATAAGCCTTGTCAGTGTTACTGTTCTCCATCTTCCCTAGATATTTTCTATTTTAGTTTCTTAAGGGAATAAAAAATAGTGAAAGAACTGCAGGTATTACAAGTGCTTGAACTAAAAGCAGACTAGAGAAAATAGACTGTTGCCACATTGGCTTAATGGAGAAACAAACCCTGGCCAGGAATGTGTGACAGCAATGTCTAAATCTGAAAGACAGACTGGGGTGATACATGGATGATACACGGTAAAGACAAACTCCCCGACTTCCAATGAATCTTACAGCATGTATAGGCCATAAGCAAGTGCTCTGTATATGGGAGGAAACTGGTTGCTTTCCAGTGCATCCTCAACTCTATGTAAACCAGGAGGTGAGAGACTAAAGAGAGATCCAAAATGAGATACCAGATAGTTCTTTCATCCAGTTTTAAATATATGAATACATAAATCAATGTGCATGTTTATGTGTCTGGCTCCAATTAATAAGCACCCGTCCTATGCCTCAGGCTTCCTGACAAGCATCAGAATTAATAATTTAATACATGGAAGAATGATAATCTTGTGGTTAAGTAATTTGAAAGTTGGATCAGCTCTTGGCTCTGCCATAGATTTCCTGCGTGACCGTGGGCAAGTCACTTAATCTCCTTGGCCAAGTATCTCAAAGGTATGTAGGTGCCTGATCCCACCAGCTAGGCGCCACTGCTATCTTCAAAACAGCATTGCTTAGCTGTTCCTTTAGTTGGTAGGTGTCTGATTTCTCTATGTAGGCATACACAGGGTTTGCTGACATAATCCTACAAATTAGTGAGCCACTTTGAGGCCTTATTCAATCTCAAACTCCTGGGTCCCTGCTGTGTCACAGCTGGAAAAGCTGGGTTTCAGCTCATGGGACCCCACGTGGAGGTGCAGAGGATGTGCCTGCCTAGCTGCAGAGAAGCAAGTATTTTTGGCTGGGGAAAGCACTGCCTTTTTGCAAGGACTTTTGCTGTTAGAAGTCCTTTCTCAGCTGGGAAGGCTATTTCCCATCCATCCCATGTCTGGACCCCTGCACATTCAGTTAGGTAGCAGGTAATCTCAGTATAGGGGACATTTTAGGAAGGACAGAGGGAAAGGACAGAGGCTTTAGTCTGGGCAGGGCAATGCACCCTCTGTGCCTCCCGGAAGGGGAGCAGCCATGTCTGGGCTCAGAGGCCCCTGCCCATCCTTCCAGAAGGACCTGGAAACCTGAGCAGCCCCAAGTAGAAGAACGATGTTTTTAGACTTTGAGGACTGGATTTAAACAAGTCAGTCATGTTGTTCAGGTGTTTAGCATACCTTCTAAGCTCAGCCAGTTGTTCTTGATCCAAAGAAAGAACAAGGAAAGAAATTTTACACGGAGGAAAGGAGTAAACAGAAAATGCAGCACTGAAATTAATTTAGTTAGTTTAAGAAATTATTCCAGCTAAATGCTCACTTACTCTTCTAGCTCTTTTAAGATATTGCAAACCAATCAAAATTATATAGAAAATTAGATTTTCCATACATGCTTTAAGGGTTTCCATAAGAATGTGTAGCTGCTAAATTTCATTAACCATACATGAGAAAATCGAAGATCTCTGAGCCAACTGAAATCACCTTACCAAGGTAAGGAGATTTCAAGCTGATGAAAGCTACACCCTGAAGTCAGTGTACTTATGGATGTGCAGAGCTGTCTCCAGTGCATATGTTGTAGGGGTAGCGGCTTCAGTGGAGGAAAAAGCAGGCCCTAGTGATTATTTCTCCCTCTGCTGAAAACACAGAGCTCTCTTTTTGTCTCATTTACTGGCACAGCCAATGGACTGAGCATGATGGCTGCTGCGGCCCATAAGGAAGAGTTCCCAGAGTGGGGGATGATGACCTTTCCCAGGAAAGTTTTGCCTGTCATTCCCTGGACAAATGCCAAACAAACCCCATGCTCTCCCAGTAACAATGGCAACTTGATGCTTCAGTCTTGTTTTGTTCCCTGTTGTGCAGTTGTAGCTTCTCCCTTCCTACAGAAGTGTATACAGGGACATACAGAAGAATCCCACAACAAATCTCAGCTGTGGCCAGGAGGGCAAAGGCTTCCCCAGCCTTGCAGGTGAGGCTCTGCAAGATGTAAGCTGGGATCACAACTTCCCTGGCTCTTGGGTAGATTCAATCAAGCTGGAGTGAAAGCTAGCTTTACTGAGTTCATTGCAAAGCTAAATAGGCCAGAGTTTGACAAATAAACTCCCCTGATACACATTACAGGAGAGAAGTTAGGTTCAAGGTTTCTCCTGTGCTTCCATGTTGTCAAGGAGTGCAGCATGGCAAAAATGAAAATTACGAACCCCTTTGTGACTTTTAAAGTTACCCAGAAAGGACTTGTGGTGCACAGATTGGGACATCGCAATGACAAACAAAAAAAAAGGGAATTCATAAAAATAGCACAACATTTAGAAAATAAATATTTTAGAGTGGAAAGCAATTATTTTATACCTCTGCTGTATGCTTCATCCATAAGCAATCTCAGTCCCAGTCTGCTGTCATTATAGTCAGCAACTGCCACAAATGTCTTCAGGCAGGATCAGGTCTGTGTTGTCCTTCTGGGAAGGTTTCTTTAAATTGATAATGTGACAAATAGAGTAAAAAATGTGCTACTTAACAGTTTTCCCCTTCAGCTCAATCCTTACAAAGGTTGATTTTTTTTGACAGTTGATCCAGCATACAGGCATTTACTAAATAAATGGTGGATGGAGGCTTAGCCAAGAAATTAGTCTACCTGTAGGTGGAATACTGGTTACAAAATGTGGTGGAAAGGCTCCCATGACAGCTCTTACACTACCCTGGGCCAAAGTGAAGGTTTGTCCTGTTACTGACTGGTAGAAATTAACTGTTTTCTTATGGCCCTGAGCCACCTGGTCTAGTGGAAAGTGTCTCTGCTCAGGAAGGGGGGTTGGAACTAGATGATCTTTAAGGTCACTTCCAACTCAAGTCATCCTATGATTCTATGATCATGCTTTATTGTTTAAAGAGAATATAGCCATTGCTCTCCATGCTGTGTTTTACAGGCACATAAGCACAAAACACTTTGTGAGCTTAGCCATTATTATACCTAATGATAAGCATTTAGAAATAGTTTATTAACATCTGGCAGTCATCAGCTTGTAATGAGAGTTAATTTTAATATATCCATTACAGAAAATTACTTTTTGATGCTTAATGGACAGAAACATTAGCATCCATAATTGAAGGAATTTTTTTTTAACATCATCTTTCTACATATTTTCCTTATTTTCTTTTTTTTATAAATGAGTTACCTTTTACTTCTGGTTGAGCACTCACTTTGCAAAGGAAAAATAATGGAGGCTTCCTGGTATGAGCCAAAGGAAGCAAAAAATAATCAAAGATTTTTTGAATGGGTATTGTCAAAAAGCCACATAGTACTTTTTCACGTGTCCTTAATGAAGTGTACATTTGATTTATCTAGATTTTGCTCGCAGTTCTACCAGAGAGAAGCAAGGTGATTATGTATTTGGTATAGCTGCTATTTAATCCCTGTACACAGCTCTTTCAGCGGTTTGGATACACAATTAACTTACAGGTTCTGTCAGTATCTACTGATGAAGAGCTGCAAGATGTAATTTATTTTTTCATATTTATCCTAAGAAGTCATCAGAGAACACTAGGCCAGTGAAAAACTATTATTCAGTAAATCAGGAATATGGAAATCAGAAAAGACACCACCACTTTCTACAAATAAACATGAAAAGGGAAAAGCTTAAAATAATGATTATATATATCTATGTATATTTGTCTTTTAGAAAAGTATCTACTTAGATGCAAGATCTCCCATTGTATTTTTACAAATGTTCTTTCTCATGAGATTTTTTCATCCCATGTTTACTTACATTTTTAAAGGTCAGAAATGGAGTTGACTTCCCTGGAGTTTGATTTTGTACTAATTCTCAATAGACATCACAGCTTTTGGAATAACATCAACATTATCATAGTTTATGTGCAATTATTCTCACAGTAGGTTCTAGTTCATTAATTTCTGAGAAGCTAATACTGTCAACGAGCCTTTGCTTTTCTAATGCTATTATTAGAAAGAATCTTTTTACTTCTCAGTCTATTATTTCTCCAGTAGTGTATTCCATAGTAGTAACTCCTTCCTTTCAGTTGCCCTGAGGTTCCTCTGTGCTAGGATGGTACAAACTCATTTTCTCTTGAGCAGACATCCCACAGGATTTTACTTTTGGTATAATAAAGTTCAAGTATTTCACTGATAATCTAAATTTTCCAGCATTTCAAGATCCTGAAGCCACAAAAAACCCCCCAAAACACATATGTTGGCAGCCTTCCTTGGGGCACAAAGCCTCCCTCAGTTTCCTACATAGCCCTAGGAGGTAGCCAGCCACCCAGGTGTTCCCACCTAGCTTCAGCAACGAGCACAGCTGAGGAGAGCTCTGCTTGCCACAAGCAGAGGTGAGGGTGATCAGCCTGTCTCAGGGCTAATGGCTCACTGAAACCTGCCTGTCTGGCTCCCCAGACATAGGGGAGGTACCATGGAGGTAGGAGGCAGGACATAGGGGAGGTCATGGAGGTACCTGAGTTGGGGTGGAATAAGTTGTCTATAGCACGTAAATCCCATATTGATGAAAACACCTTGTCATTCAACACAAAGCCAAACTTAGGTATATTCCCTCCCATTCTGCCATGCTGTATGTTAAAATAAGTGCTGGCATCCATATATCTAGCATGTTCATTGTGAAACTAGATTAGAAATTGCAGGTTGCTCATTGGGTAATGCATAACGCATGTGTTTTAGTTTAGTTTTCAGAGCATGTGGCTTCAAGTTCTTTAATATGTCCATGACACTGATGTCAAGTCTTTCTAAATCACTGGAATATATGCTTGATTCTACAAGTCTGATTCAGAGCTTTGGGAAGAAGTCTACGCAGGGCTTGACGGAGTTAAAAGTCATGCTGGTTTCACCTACCTCTTTGTTGTACCAGAACTGTCTATGAAATTGAGTGCTTGCAAAATTGCTTGGATGCTTGGATAGTCATCAAGGGATTTTTCCTTGTTTCAGAGCTTAACTAGTGATAATATTC
>VYZP01073450.1:0-39762 GCA_013400635.1 Hypocryptadius cinnamomeus | reverse complement strand
ATTTTTCCAGAAAATATGACAGTGACAGTGCAATGCTCTATCATAGACATGTGTATGCTGGCACACATGTGCACACAAGTCTGCAGCCTCCCAGTTCGTGCAGATGCTCATTGTACTCCTTCTCCACAGGGCTGCCTCATTTTAAGTGATGAGTTGAACCACACTTCTCTCGTTCTCGGTGCAAGGCTTTCAGGTGCCACTATTAGAATCTTCAAGCATAATAGTGAGTATTGAAGTTGGAAAACTTTAGAGACAGAGTTGTTCACACCTCAAAGGCAAGGATGATTTCTTTTGATGCTTACTTTGCTGTCAGTTGCCAGATGATACTTTTGTCCCGGCAGGAGGATCAACTGTTTAATATTATGAGTGGTTTCTGATGGGAAAAATTAATAGTGCAATACTATAATTGCTATTGTGTCATTTTGACTTGCTGAATGACTGTGTGCTGCCACAAAAGTTTTATTGTTTTTGTCATTGTAGCCCAAACAGTAGAAACATACTTAAAGAAACATGCCTGTTTCCAGCAGGTTCAGTGAAACCAGAATTACCTTAATGTGGCATTCCTTTGAAGCAGTTACTCTGAATTCCCAGGGATCTTATAGCAAAGATGCAGATGGTTATATCAACAGGATCATCCCAAATATTCTTTGAAATAGTATTTTAGTATAGAAATCACACATTAACTTTGCACATAGAAATTGCACATTAACTTTGCAATTGTATAGTTATCTTCTAAAATGCTCATGCTCTCTAACTTTTACTTAGTTAGTGCTGCTGTGGTTACTGTCAGAGACATTGGGACTGCCTTTGGTGACAAGAGCTTGTTCTTTTCCCTTATTCCCCATTACAGCTCCATTTTCCATCCTCACTGCTGCCACCAGGCAGTGATTGCAAGAAAGGTTTAGAAGCTAAGTGTAGTGGTGAGAACTCAGAAGAGTGGTCTGATTACCTTTCTTAATGGCTAATACAATCCCTTGTCTTTACTAAGTGCTGCTTAAGGGAAGCAAAAATGAATTATGCATGTGCTGTAAAAGGCCTAAGGATGATTTGGAATGAAAAGCACACTCTAATTATAGTACAAGATGTTGTTATAATTAATATCAATTCATAATTCGGGCAAGAAGCAATTTCTGAAGATCGTTCAAGGATTAAAGACCATCTGAACATGAATATTTTTACAGAATTAATTATTCATAGCATAGCTGTAGCATACCCCAACTTGGTCCACTTCCGCAAATCTGGATATGCTAAGCATGGTTGCCACACCAGTCTTTTCTTAACTTTTCCTTGGTTGTTCAAAGCCTTATCCCATTCAATCAGGTTACATCACATCCTGAAGGTTTACCTCTTACTACCCAAATCCAAACACTCTCAGCCTCTCCACCCACCTATGCTGTGTGCAGTCCAGCTGGCTTGTGTCACTTCCCACATCATTTCAGAAAACATTTCAGTTTGAGGAGTATATTACTCTCAGCTGTGAAGATATCACCTGGAGCTGTCATGCTTGCTTTAAGGAATTCAATCTCTAACCATTCCTCAATATCTCACTCCCCTCCCCAGAACGTGACACCTGACCAGCTTCTGTTGCACTGACAGTAAATTAAAGCTGATGCTCTTCTGAATAATGGGTGAGCCAAAAAATAATGGTGAGCTACCCAAACAGCACTAATATAGCACTGGAAAGTGCAGACAGTTCCTTTAAGGATCTTGGCAAACCTCAGTGGAAGCCCATCCAAGTTGCTTTGGAAAAACTCATTGGTTTCAAGAGATCTAATTTGCCAAAGACAGTCTTATATGCCATTGCTGGGACATCACCTTAGCTTACTTACAAAATGAAACCTTGGAAACTTTTGCAAGTACTGTTTGGAATTGAGTGACAGCTTTTGTTGTCACAATTTTGTAGTCTTGAGCCTAAGCTGCATTTAGAGAGAGCTTCCTGTGCCCATGCTTTCTCTCAGCCCACTCTGAGTCTCCCAGCTTGTTATTTCTATGATTAGAAAGTTGTGTCTGTAAATATTTCCTTAATCATACCGTGAGTTACACATCACTAACAACTAAAATCACACATGAAGAGATGTGTCTAAGTGCCTTTTGCTTTGGGAGGAATAGGATGTATTTTGGGGGAGAGAGCAGTGGAAAGCATAACCCAGCAGGACATCCTTTGTAGGATGCAAGCTTTCACCCGAAATGGAGCAGACAGCCTTGTGCCCTCTGAGATTGTCAGGGGGTAGTGTACAAATCAGTACAGCAAAAAAATTAGGGACCAAAACTGTATTAATTGAGTGACCAAAAATTCAAGCTGGGGTTGGGAGGCTTCCTTTCAGTTAGACAGATGTTTGTTTGCTAGAGCTGTGTTGCTTATGCTCCCAGAGTCATTCTTGCTAATGTGTGGGTATGTGGCAGATACAGGCATGCCCAAATTGTCAGACTGTGCTTGTGCTGTTGTTGTCATGCTTGGGAATAGGAGAATTGAGCCATGCTCCATTGTCACACTGCTTGGTGTGAATGCAAGGTTCCTTCTGCTGTATTGGCCGTGTGCATGAATAGAAAACTTTGCACTTCAAGCTACTGCTTTAAGATCTTTAATAAGCATTGATTTCACCATCAGGGTCCAATAAGAGCATAAATCTCTCTCCTCTTTACTTTCCCTGCTCTGTTATGGAAAAAACTTTTCATCTAAAGAAAAATGATACAAAACTTTGTTCTATAATAAAAATATTTTACAGAAAAGAGAGTAAAATCTACCATTTTAAACTTGCTATGAAGTACCTTCATCTTTCAAAGGCTGTACTGTAGCTAATTTCAAAGCATGAAATCTGTAATAGAGGATTGATTTGTCATCTTTCAAAAGTAAATAATTATTATTATTAATAGAGAATTATTTCATTTGTAAGACAAGAAAGAATCTCTGCCTATTACCTTAATTATGTATAATGTAGTTATTGTTGTTACAAAAGTTAATGAAGTTCTATTTCAATAAGTGGGTAGCTCTCTTAGACATTACACTTTCCCTAAAATTCTGTATAGCTTTTCTAGAACAGGCAAAATCCTTAGACATCTATGCTTTTCCTAGGTGAAATAAAAGGCATCTGGATATCTTTCCTTTTTGACAAAAACATTGCATGGGTACATGAGAAGGTTTTTGAGCCTTAAAGTGAATAACAGAAAAAAAATGTGCTGTGGACCTATAAGTCTGTTTTTATTTGGACATAGGAATGTGCCCTGCATCTTGACTGCCAGTGAACAGTCCCTTCCTTGTAAACAGACAGGAATTTACAGGCCTGGGCTGAGAGAAATGCACGGGCACACACACCTACAGATCATCTGTGTGAGAGAAATGTAAGAGAATATTCCATTTTAGCCCCATAACTAAAATCTGCTGAACAGGGCTTTCCCTTCCTGTGGGCTCTCATTAGCTCTGTCTCTAGTCTTCACCCTGCTAAGGGCATAGCAGTGTTGGCACATGGGTTTTGGCCTTTAAGGGAGTTTTTCTGTGTCAGGCATTTGTGAGGTTTTGTGGGTGCAAGCAGCAGAGTTCAGCTCCGTGGAGCCCCTGCTCTGAATCACAGGTCTAGGGGATTTTAATTTGTTTTCCAATTTTATTCTAGGGTCTAAGCAGTCCTAAATGTATGCAGTAGTGTTTTAGTGGACCAAAATCATTCTGACCTGCCCATAAAGCACCTGCCTTTTGTCTCTCCTGCTGTAGGGTGGACACCACTCACATTGGCACTTCCTAGGCAGTGATTTTTTTTTGAAGATAGGACAGAGCTGTGGTGCTGCACTGGTATTCAGGCAACAGTGTGGTCCAACAGCCAGTGTGCAGTGGGAGAAGGTGGGATGCTAAAACATCTCTCTACCACGGGGCAGTAATGGCCTGGCCTTGGTTAGATTTTTTGCTAGAAGGTGTCTGATGTTACCCTCACCAGCCTCCAGGTGAGTCTCCAGGGAGTCTCTCTCACCTTCCGCAAGTGACAGGCTTGGGGGTCCCTCAGTTAAATGGGGGCTAAACTCAGATGTTTTTACTTTCTGGCTCAGGGAGAGATTTACTGTAGGTTTTTGGCCCTTTTTTTTTTTTCTTCTTTTTTTTTATTTTTATTTTTTTTTTAATTTCAAAGGCAATCTTTTACTAACACCGTACATTTAAAAGCCCTTTTTCAGGACCTCTGATCTTTATCTGGTTAAGTATTAGCCAAAGTCCTTGACCCTTCCAATAAAACCTGAAAAAGCAAAACCAAATATTTAACCATTAATCAGCCTGTGATTTTATCAAAGTGTTTCTCTCACAGCAGTTCTGGGTCTTATACTGGGATCAGGTGTTCCTTCAGTGAACAGATGAGGGTGTTATGGACTAATTATATCCAAGTGAGTTCTGTTCTTACCAGCCTGTAAAAGAATGCACCATGCAAGGCTTAGGATTTGTTTATTCTTTCTAATTCTACTACAATTTTCCCATCAAGCAACT
The DNA here is from genome assembly GCA_013400635.1 of Hypocryptadius cinnamomeus. Classification (NCBI taxonomy): domain Eukaryota; kingdom Metazoa; phylum Chordata; class Aves; order Passeriformes; family Zosteropidae; genus Hypocryptadius; species Hypocryptadius cinnamomeus. The sequence goes on along the minus strand of VYZP01073450.1, from coordinate 35,300 downwards.
CAATTGCAGTCCAGTTTTCAGGCTTAGATTTGCAATTGCACAAAAAGTCAGTGGGAATGTTGTGACAAGGCACAGAACTCAGGCCATGGGGGAAAATATATTTGCAGTTCTCTTCATTGCAAGGGATTGCAATGCATTGCATTCGCTGAGCAGTCAGAACAAGTGATCCTATGAGGAAGGCAGGAAATTGCAAAGCATAACCAAACACATTGGTTAGGTGAAAATCCAGCCTGTAATCTGGTGCTTGAGTCTGCATCTGAAATGGCAATCGGGGCAACACATTCCTAGCCCCTCCTTATGCACCTTTTCAGTGTTGTGAAAGTAGTGAGGGATTTTTTAGCTTCTCACAGATCAAGTAGTTGAGAACAAGTGACGCAGGTGTGAGCTGTCCAGGTTTCCATACAAAACAGTTTCCAGCTTGGACAACAATTGTGAATTTATGTTAATCCAACTCTGGCATTTCTCAGTCTACTCAGTCAAATTATTGCTTTGCAGTTCAGATACAAGTGCCATGAGGACACCCTGAGAATGCACAGCTACCTGGAGAAGCTGTAGCTAATAATGAAGGAAATTCTAGGTGGCAGAAAGCCTTCACCTTTCAGAGGAAATATATTCTCTAGCTAAAAAGAAGGAAATAAAAGGGAGAAAAAAAAAGTGGAAAACTAAGTGCAACTAATTAAGCAACCAAATAAAATAGGGGGGAAATGAAAGAGATAAATAAGCAGGTAAAAATTAGAATGAGATCTCTTCGGTTGCAAAACTCCAAGAGTTTGTGGTAGCTTAGTACAAGATGGCTCCTTAATTTTTAATTTTTTTTTTTCCAACTGTGTAGGTAACCCTTGAATTTCAGAAGGGAGGGCAGTGTTACAGCTATTACAGAGCAGGATGAAAGGCACATCACCCACTAAGGTTTTGTGCTCCTTGAAGCCTCTGGCCACTATCAGAGACAAGATTGTTGCCCAGATAGGTGGACTGCAGCCTAATCCAGTTGGGTGTAATTCCCTGTGACACATACAGACGCTGCCAGGGCAAGGAGACTGGTCTGTCCTGCTCCCTGCACGCTGTGTCTGCCTTCGCCCTCTCGGCTTTGAGAAAGCCACATCTGACTTGCCAAGGGTGGACAGGGAGCTTTCTTGAGCCATTGCCCTTTACTTTCAGAGAGATTGGCATTTATTGAGGGCAGGGAGAGGAGTCTCAGACTGTTACTGTGGCTGCAGTGATCACCACTCCCACGTTCCAAACAAAGATATTTGTGTGCAGCCACGGGGTCTGTGCTGCCTTGCATGAGAGTGCAGAAGGGGAGAAACTGAAAATCAGAGTTACAAGCGCAAAACAAAAAGAAGAATGTGACGAGAGTAGCAGCAGCCTGGTTTTTTTTAATTAAACAGGATTCAGCTGACATCACACAGGAGGTTTCCAGCCCACACAGTGGAATGGTGATGACATCCCCAGCATTACAGTGTAAGGATGAGGGGTGGAGACATCGTGTCTCCTTGAGCATGCCGTGCTCCCTCCAGAAGCCTGCTGTCCCACCTGCACTGGAGGCAGCATGACACGCTGCCTGCCCAGGTTCAGACTTGCTCCAGCCCACTGGCAGTTTGTGTTCCTGGTATTACTCTTGAATTAACTGTGAGAGATCCCAAACAAGGATTATGCAAGTCCACCAACCCACTGATAGATCCACTGTCCCCTCTTAGGAAACTTTATCCTCCATATCTGGGGAGTATGCTATAAGAAGAAGGTGGAAAGAGAAACATGGATCGATTTGGTTGTGCTTTGACTGATTAATCAAGTCAAATTCTTAACACCGTCTCCTGGGCTGGTGAGCAGTTGTTGGCCATTGCTGCTGAAAACCCTGGGCTGGTGATGGTCAAACAAGGAAGGACTGTTATTTTATCTATAACTGGTTATTCAAGGTGGACCCGTGCAGCTCATCATCTTAATATCCTGATGTCTCTCAATCTAACTATATTTAATGAGTAAATAATTTGATATCTGAAAGTCATCTGGGGTTGTTTTGCTCTTGTTTTTCCTGGCATTCAATATATCCTTTCTGAAAAGCTTAAGCACATGCATATAGAACACTGTTTTCACCTTGAAGAACAGAAGCAGCCTTTTGTGGGGAATACTAAAGATTTTTTTCTTTCTTCCTATTTCCCCTTTCCAAATAAGGCAGTTAATAGATCAGTAAAATTCATTTGGACATGAGCAAATTTTGTGTTGACTATTACAGGCTTCAGAAAGGGTCACACATACATGGTTTTCAAAACAAGAAGTCAGAAAGAAAGTACGATAGCCCTCATCCTGCAAAGAGACATGTGCTTAGCCTGTACTCCAGCAGGACTATATTATGTGTAAAATCAGGGAACCTCATCTCTTGGAGGAGTTCTCCCCATCTGAGGTCTCATGGTAGTTTGGACAGAGGACCTATTCACAGCCATGTAATTTTAAAAACAGAATTATATACATTTCACTTCATTTCCTCTCTCCATTTTTTTTTCTTTTCATGTGCGTGTGCTAAAACAACTAAATCTTCAAGCCATGCTTTTAGCTCAGAGGCAGAATGGCTTTTCTGAAGTCAAGAGCCGATCTGGACTGACACATAGAACACTGAATGGAAAAACCCTGTGTGATTCAGAAAAGGGGTTCAAAGGTCCCAAAAGGATTTAAAAGACACTGACATCAAGAGAGAATAATTTGGTGGAGAAAAGAGGGTGTCCAAATTTTACTGTGAGCTCTCTGTCATCCTGAGGGAGCCCTTTAAGAGGAGTTCTAAATATTACCTACTTGAAACAAAAGAGAACGTGAGCAGCTGCAAATTCTTAGCTTGGTTTTAACTTTTCCATATAAAGCACCAAAGAACTTTCATTTCCTTGATTGCCATCTAGTGGAAAGTGTGCTGTCTGCATTGCATTATTCCTAGCAGCATTTTCCATCTCAGAGCTCACTGAGGTGTGCAGGCTATTGCACCACTGAAACAAGGGACAACTGATACTGTCCATGCCTATTTTGTGCTTTGTAGAGTACAGCAGGGACTTGCTTGGTCAGGTGCAGAGGGGCAGTTTCGTTACTGAGAACTTTACCTTCCACCAACATCACTGAATATTCCTAGGAAGAGGTGAGGCATCAGGATGTGGAAGGGTTCAGGTCATAACCTGGCCATCTCTCAGGGCACAAGTTACTCACAATGGGCAATTAATGTGCAGATGGCTCCATTCCCCTAGGGCAGAAACCAAACTATGGGTCAATAGTAATATTTCTAAGGTGTGTTTTTTTTTCCCCTCAGGACAATTCATTTTACAAATTAACTTTGTGCTGTTGTAGAAGGTTGTATCAACTGTGTTGTGTTGCTGAAGCAAATGGGGTTATATTGTGGAAAAATGCCATTGATTTTCTCAGCCCATGGTTTGAGCTGATCTGTAGTGTTATTTGGGTATTATGAGACTCTACAAGATGTTCTTGGAAAACATTTTGAAATGCTAGTCCAGATTCCTGAAAAGTACCCAAATAATTCATTTTGAAGAGTGTCCATTTATTGGAGACACCGGAATGCTGGTGCATTGAGAGTGACATTTGGCCTGACCTTGATTTCTGTGGTATTTTTTCTTGCTTCTTCCATCTTTTTCAAAATTGCATTGGCTTTCCTTCAAGATATTTTTTGATGACCCACCCTCAGCCCTTAAGGAAGCAGCTAAGGATCATAACCTTGTCTCAGGCCTCCTTATATTGAAGTCCTGCCAGTGCCAAGCATTTAGCCACCACATTAGTGTTTCCATGCCATGTGCTTGTATCCACCTGCCTCTTCCTCTCTCATCAGCAACCTTCTACTTGCTTTCCTTCTTGAGGAGGACAAGAATTCTCTTGCTGCCATCCTTATGTGCTTCATGCAGCCTTGTCAAAACCTTTGCTGAAGAAATGCTTGTTGTTTGTGAGCTTGTGGTTGGAAAGCAGCCAAAACTCACAGCTTATTTAACCTTGATAAATTGAGTATCAGCAGCCCCTACACAGAACTGCTGGCAGTTAACCTCCGTACTGAAGCAAAATTATTCCCTTTTGCCTTTAAATACAAATGTATGCTGAGTATTTCTAGAAGTTTCCCAGATCAGGTGCATAACTGGAAGCTTTTTATAACTCTTCTTGTCTCTAAATTGCATTCACACCAATGAAAGGAATTGTTGGGTCTTGCCTACTAATAAAAGAAGTTTAATTTTAGGACACTTTTTTTTTTAATGTTGTCTTTTTCTGAATAGGAAAAATAGCACCCAAGAGAAAATTGAAAGTTCTTGACAAAAAACTGTTAATGTTTTTCCTTCCTCCTTTTTCTTATTTTCAAATAAAGATATGCAGAGCCTCGAGAAGTTGCTGAGAGATGCAATAATATATGGGCAGCCTCGCACACACAGAGCATGGAGAAAAATTATCATCCTCGTGGAGGGCATTTACAGGTATGTTTGTGTTGTAGAAAGGTGAGTATTCTATAATTTCTGAGGACAGAATGATGAATTGAGTGGGGCAAACTCTGACTCTAGGTATCTGAGGGAAATCTCAATGAGAGTGGAAGTTGCAATAACTTTCTTTGATCTCATGAATAAGTTGATTTCCATTATGACAGCCTGAACCTTGTAACCTGTAGCTCAGATCAGATCCTGTACATTGTTCTGGATGTTGATTTAGCAAATTCACAGTTGAGTGGGAGATATACTGAGAGTAAGACAGGTAAGGTGATGTATGTTGTGATGGATGTGATAAAGTTTGTGGAAGTATAGTTGGTGAGGAGTTCTGCTGAGTAAGCCAAGCTTTCTAGAGTTGTTTGTTACACATGGGCAGATCAAAAGACAACTACACAGAATTGATTAAATTCTGCATGCCCAGTTCTTGCCCAGCTGTTGAAATCTTAAGCTAAACTTGGGTTAAGTGATATCGGCACCTTTTTAGTAACAAGTGCTGGATCTAATAGACTCACACTTTAACAGGAAAATTGAAGGACTGGCTTTGAAAGAATTATATAGTGGTATTTAACATAGCCCTAGTCCCTGGAGGAATTCAAATGAGAGAAGTGCCTTTGAGAATGCATCTGATAATAGCAGCTTCAGTAATACAATGTAATTACAGAGCACCTAAGTCAGATAGCTACACGGCGTAGTGCACTCGTGTGGTGCAGCTTACCCCCAACCAGAAAGGCAAACAATCACTGGAGTTGAGCAGTGAAGCAGTGGCACCAGCCAGGCTCATCATCCTGGGCTTCGTCCTGGCAACTGCTCCAGGCTGGAGAAGGACATTGGGAAGGCAACCAGGGAGCTCATGGAGGAGGAGGCACTCATGGAGTTGGAGAAGGGAAAGGCTGAAGAAGCAGGGGTGTGAACAGCAAGAGGGTTTGCAGGGATGTAGGCAAGGCTACTGCAGTGATGACAGGAGATGGGGGAGCAGGACGAGTGGTTTGGGGAGTAGCAGCACCTGCCCCAGAGAGAAGGAAACCAGAACCACTCATTCACAGGACACGACAGGGTTTCTAAAAGTGACATTAAAACTTTATATGTGGGGATTGTATCATGTGTTGCTGAAATACAGCCAGTCTCGACGGGCAGTCACTTATGCCATTTTACTGCAGAATGCTGGCACAGCTTAGCCAATTAGGTTTTTTTTGTAAGAAATCTTCTAGGATCTCATGTCATCACAACTTCATAGTTGTCAGTGCTTTCTTTTTGCCTAACGTTTTCCATCTGCAAAGAGACCAAATCGGTCCTTATCTAAACACCTGTCACTCAGAGGTGAAACAGGATCAGCAGATCAGCTGATCCAAAGCAGGCTGAATGTGTCCTTTCAACCAGAATAAACAGAGCAAAACTACAAATAAACATCGCTTGGCACTACTAAAAGAAGGCTTGGATTTAAGGACTTTGATCATGCAGAAATTAAGTGGACCACCAACATTTTACTGACAAGTGTTCCCATGGGTCACATGGCTGGCAGAAAAGGCTCCAGCTGCTGAGCTTTGTTCACTTTTAAATCCTTTACCCTGAATATTGACCACTAGGGAATGAGAAGGTAGACTGGTAACACAGAGGCATGGATCAGTCCAAGAAATGGAACAAACCCACTGTCAGCTATTTAACTATGCTAACTTATAACTGTATTTCCAGATTTGTGTTTGGTGTAGAGTTTTCTTTTCCTGTAGTTTTACAGTTCATTCTCAAATGAGATTTAATTTGCCAGAATTCAAAAACCTTCTGTTGGAATGCAAAATAAAAGCACCTTAAACCTCAGGGTACCTACTTAAAGGAACCATAAAGTTCCTTCAGCTCCATAAAGGTTAAATAATGTTAAGACCACTCACTCCCTGAGTGTCCATGCTTCTGAAAGGCATAAGGTTCTGAAAAAACAAAGCTCAGGTCTCTAGTAGTCTCTCATTGGAAACTATCCCTAGCAGTAGCTAGGTTAGTTAGTTAGTTGTTTTCACAGTCTGAGCAGATCAGAAATTGTGGTTTGGTTGTAAAGCAGATCTGCTGTGGCTTGAGGGCGAGTGCCACCATGTGCCACCGCGCTGTGTCCCTGCCGCCGCTGCCAGCCCAGGACACACGCAGCCGGGCAGGGACCCCGTGGCACTGCCAGGAGCAGGCTCACAGCCCGGGCAGCCTGAGCCAGTTGGTAGCTAAGAACATTTCATATGCAAAAAAAAAAGCTGGAGAAAGTCAGAGTAGAAATACTCTTACTCTTTTTTGTGTGTATGTTCTTTCCTTTCTTGGCCCAGGTTTTTGAAAGACTAAAATTTTCCAGCCCCCATATTGGCTAATGATAGTTTTCTTGAAGGTTTGCCAAATGTCAAATTAACATTCATCAAGAGGGTTTAAGAGGAGTTAGAATGCAGTTAATGTATTCTTCTTACAATAGTTAATACCGCTTTTTTTTTTTTTTTTTCCCCCTTAAGTTATGCTTCAGGGACAGCAAATATAGAATTTAAATAACTTGGTCAGAGCCATTCTCCAAGTTAGAATATCTTGATTTACAAGTTTGGCCTGGCACATTTTTTCAGAAATGCTTTTTCCAGAGATGTAAAAGAAAACACTAACCTTTCCTTCTTTAAAAAAATACTGTTATATGGGACACCATAGTCTTAGTATGGTGAAGTTTATGGTATGGAAAGAAATTTGCCTTCTATTTCCATTAGGAGTATCTTAAAGTGTTTACACTTACCAGCTGGCAGAATTTGAAAAGAGTCATTGTTAGCCAACATGAGCATTTCTGGAAATCAGACTTGTGTTTGGAACCATAAACCACAGATTTTGCTTGGTTACAACTGAAGGCACAATTGGCCCCTCGACTTGGGAAGCACTCAAGCTACATGTCAAATAAAGAGCATTAGGTATATTTTTGTTTGCTTTTTAATGTCTCTATTATCTTAAAAAGAAAAAAAAAATAATCAAAAGTAAATATAACTCCTAGTGAAAGCTGGTTTTTAACTTGGACCAGCCTAGGAGCAAATATATTCAGTTTGTGTTCCAAACTGAGGGAGACCATCTAGCCATCAATCTTGACTCCAAAAAGCATGAACAAGTTTTGGCAGTAACCAGGGCACAAGTTAAACTGACTTGCTAAATAATATTTTTATTATTTGAATTCCAGCTAATGTTTTCCTTGGCTTCTACCATTTCCAGTTCAGGATTAATCAGTTACTGTGTTCTTACATGGTTTGTGGTAGGCTTCTGCTCTCTTCCATGCATATTTACTTAGGAGTCAGATAGGCCAAGACTCAGGGCAGAAGTTATGGAGCATCAGAAATTGATCAGAATAGATCGGTTTTCATTTGTTTTTTCCTTACTTTTAATTTAATTTGTGTATTTTCCCTTCCAGCTAAGAAAATAGCTTTGATCGGTTAGATATTGTCCAATGCCTTTTCATGTGCATTAGAACTTCCTTGGGATTCAATGCCAATAGTGTAGGAAATTTAGCAGGGTTTTTTTTTTTTATTTCCTGGGATTAGATGACTGGACTTCCAGAAAAAAAATGAGGTAACATTTAATGTCTTTGGCCAAGGACCAGCATTAAAGGTTAAAATTTCTATAATTTCAGTGTTGAAATGGAGTTGTATTTGAGGGCAGAGTTGAAAGATTTCCTTAAAATTATTACTCTAAACTACAAAACAGAGATTGTTGTATGAATGTACAAAGTTTATGTAAGAAAACAGCACCTAAAGTAACTGTCAAAGTGGAATGTATATGTCTTGTGAGTAGCAGGTCAGGAAAGGAGGGATTTTTCCCAATTACAAACCAGCCTGAAAGGGGAACAGATAAACTCTTCAAATATTGAAAAGATAGTGGTACTCTAGGGCATGCTTAGAGATGAAGTAGATAAAAGGTGAAATATTTGTAAATTAGTTTCCCTGACAGGAAAAAAAAAAAAAAGAAGGATGTAGTACCATAGTAGAATGTAGAAACCCCTTTCCCCAAGAAGTTTCAAGATAAACTGGGCAAAAAAACATCAATATCATGTCAAAGGTAAGCTAAGCCTATATTCCAGGTGAAGTGACCATTCCAAGCACACACCTCCCGTCTCTCAAAGCACCTGGATCCACAGTTCATCAGCTGCATCAGGAAGAACATCAGTGCTTTGGTGGGGATTGAATTAAGTTCCAAACTGGAATGTTCTAAAGATTTAGGATTATCTCCTAATCTGGAAGTACGTACATCTGGAAGTACGTTTAAAATTAGTGTGTACTGACCCAAGATTTTGTGCCTGTTCACCACACAAGGGAGATGAGGGTCAGCTGCAATCTAGAAGCTTTCCATCCCTGTCACCAAGCTAGGAATTTGTGCTACAAGACAGGATGTCATACCATGTAATGAGAACACCTGGCCTGGGCTGAGCCAGCTTTAGTGCATCTGCATCTGGGGGGTTTTTGTATGCCCTGTGTGCTTGAGCAGATCTGGAAATAGATCAATACATTTGTACACAAAGCTAAGAGCCCATCCAGAGTGAGACACAACCAGTACAGTTCACTTCTGGCTATTTGGTTTAAGCTCACTTGACATAAACATTTACTGGAGGATTCAGTAAACTTTCCATTTGGGCTACTTAAGGGGTTATGTGAAGCTTTGTCTTGGAGCAATTCTAGGCAGAGTGGTGTGCATATCACTGACCATCTCCCAGGGTCAAAAGCAAGACCAAGACCAGAGCTGGCAGCAAAACAGTTCTCACCTCTGTCATCAGGATGGCTGAGAACTGTTGGAATGGCAGCACAGAACACAATCGTGCCTCCAGCAGCACTTTATCTGTTCCATGGATGCTTCAAGGCCACATTAGGACCTCTATCAACTATTGCATTTATGTCAGCCAGCGTCTTTCAAAAGCAGTAGATCAAAACTGAAACTGAATACAAGTGCAACTTGCCGAGAAACTTGGAGTTCCAGGAGAAATCTCCTACTCATATGAAAAAGAAAAGTTTTCATTAAATCTTCTAAATGGTTAACTCTTGCATCAGCCATGTACCAGCTTCATGTATTCTGGGATTCAGCACAATTTCCTTCCATTACACAAATACCCAGCATTTTTAATTTACCGTTTTTTACTCTTTTTGAAGTTAAATGCTGTCTCTCCTGCCTGAATCTCCATTAGCCCCTAAGCCTAATGATGACCATATAAATGTGGAAAAATTATTATTGTCCTTCTGTGCCTGGCTGTTGTGCCCAAGCATGCAGGAAGGTGGAGGGTGGGATTGCAGTTTGCAGAGGTGCTCCTTGGCTCTCCCTGCAGACCCACCAGACACAGCTGAAAGCTGCCAAGCCCAGCACGTCCAGTGGTGCACGTCCAAGCACATCCAGTGGCTCAGTGTCATTTTAGCTGACTAATGCTTTGACTCTGGGCTATATGAGGACTGTGGGCCCTGCCCTTGTATTCACTAGGAAAATAGCTGGTGGTTTAAGTTGCTTCTCCCCCGGCTGCCAAGTGCCATTTGGGAAAAGTGAGAAAGCCCAGTCCTCAGGAGATTGCAGTACAAGCCCACCCTTCTTTGCTGCAAGGGACCGTGGTGCCAACACACAGTCCTACAGCTACGTCTTTTATGGCTGGGCAAGACAGAAGGACATGATTTGCCAGCAGTCACCAACAGCCAAAAATATGCCTCCAGGCACACACAGCCAGGCTCTCTGAACCTCCCAGCGTGAACAGCACAAGCAACCCTTGTCCATGGCTACTCCCCCATGCTGTTACACTAATGGAGACTTGTCTTTGGGCAGGTCTCCTGCAAAACTGGAGACCAGTTTCCAAGTTTACTCAGGAGACCAAAGGATGAAGAAGGACTAAAATTGTGAGAAATTTCCCAAGTACTAAAAACACATCGTGCTCCTTTTGTGATGCCAAACTTCCAGCTGCACAGTAAAAGTGGCAACAAAGCAGCCTGGAAAAGCCATTGGTCCAGGATCCAAAAAATTTCCAAGACACTATTGATTGAACTTCTCTTTTGTGCTTGCTGTTTGGGACCAAAGTCCATGTTTCTGGTCATCTGAAACTCGTTGCATTTGCAAGTGGATACACCTTAGCTGTGGGCCTTAGCCGCAGAGCCCTGGTTTTCCTGGCCCACGTCACACTGAATTTGTGTTTGATAGGAAGTTTTTAGCCTTTAAAAACCTGCATACTAGAGCTAGTGGAATATTATGAAATGAATATTGAGTGCATCTGAGCATATCAAAGCATAGCTGTGGTCATCTCACAAAGGTTTTCAAGACACTAGTCTTCACAGCAATACTCTGCATATTTCAACTTTATGAGATCAGAGAGCATTTCTTATTTATCTCCCTGTGCTTTCATTTTGCTGGACACCTCCTTCGTGCCATCCCATTTACTGACATGACTGCCAACAGTGCAAAAGATCATCTCTTCCCGTTTCTATAAATCTCAGTACACCATTAATCACAGAATCATGGAATGGACTGGGTTGGAAGGGACCTGAAAGCTCATCTTGTTCCAACAGGGGGGGTTCATCATGTACAGGGACATCTTCCACTAAGCCAGGTTGCTCAGAGCCGCATCCAACCTGGCATAGAATGCTGCCAGGTATGGGGCATCCACAGCTTCTCTGGGCAACCTGTGCCAGTTCTGAATATTTTGTTTTTCTGCATGGCTGTAAGAAAGTAAAAAGAAAAGGAATGGAAAATTTTTTTACTTTTGATTACTAGGTAGCAGGCTACATTTCCTAAAAAGTTCATATCGAAGCATAAATTGGCAAGACTGGATTTCAGCTGCCTGTTTTAATCCCTGATTCTGTGAAGACTGGGAATGCTTAGAGTTTATGGCACCAGCTGTGGGTTTCACATGGCCCAACTCCAGTGTATTTTGGACCGAACTCCTCTCCACCAGATGAATTTGCTCTAGAGCTGTTATGCCCAAATATTGCCACAGTAGCTGATGATGAAGTAAGCAAGGACCAGACTGAATTATAGCTGTTCTTTATAATATTTGTTTTGTAGAGATGAATTGTAGTGTGCTGCTTAGGGTAAGTAATTCCGCCTTGCTTTACACCTTTCCTTCTCTCCTCTGACATGTTGACAATTTACAAACATTCAAAGACATTTTGACTGGTTTTCAATATCTGAATTCTAAAACTGTTTAACTGTTTTGTACTCACCTGCAAGTGGGAATGGGTTGTGGTTATTTTTTCGCTTGTAAGTAAAAATTGAGATTCCAGGAGAACTTTGGTGGACTAAGGCAATCAATGGCTGTATTTTCTGCCAGTATGGGAAAGCGTACTTTCAGGGTTTGTTGTTCACCTCTGATTCTCTCCATGTGCAGCATGGAAGGGTCCATCGTGCGCCTACCAGAGATAGTCTCCTTGAAGAACAAATACAAAGCATACCTCTACTTGGACGAAGCTCACAGCATTGGTGCAGTGGGAGCAACGGGCCGAGGAGTTGTGGAATACTTCGGAATGAGTCCCAACGATGTTGACGTATTAATGGGAACGTTCACAAAGAGCTTTGGTGCAGCTGGAGGATACATAGCTGGCAAAAAGGTAAGAGGAAATCATAAACAATTTCACATCAAGGGTGTGGGAACTGCTTTTGTATGATGTATGATATTTTTCAGTATCTTTTTGAACAGGCTGCTTAACACAAGCACTGTTCTGAAGTTCGCATCATTTTTGCTTGGATCCCAAATGCACATCAAACAGTCAGACTTTCTTATTTTTGTCTCATGTTCATATTATGTAATTTGCTTGAGTTGGATTATTCTGTGCCACTCTGATTATTGTTGTTTGTCTTGGAAATGTTTGGACATGTTGTGGTTGGCTAATATACTTCCCTACATTAATTTGCATGCGGATTGCTCTTTACTTTGTTTCACATTTGTAAACAGTATGTGAAGCAATATTGAGAGATTAAAGCCAGAGTTTCATCCACTGATAATAAAATTCCTAAAGAGTCGTGAATTGACATAGTTGCATTTTTTAGGAGAATGGAGAAAGAGGTTACTGGGGGCCTTTTGCAATAGTAAATTCTGTGTCCTCAGTTGCTCCGCATACATTAACAAAACAATCTCCTGCCAACAACAGATGTCAACAAAAAGTAGAGCTGAGCTTGCTTTAACTCTGGGTGTAGAAGAGAAAGCATAATCAGCACCATTGTGAAATGTCATTGGTTTTGTTGCTTGACAGAGAGATCAAATGGCTGCTGATTATTTTCTCTTTTCATACCCAGCTGAATGTATTTTTAAGCAGTCTGCTGAATGAGTGGGAAGCCTGTTTATTCAGCCCATATGGTTGTTGTCAGGATAACATTAATAAGGGTAGCCCTACAGTAGAATAAAAGGGCTATAAGAAAGTAAACTATGTATTTCTTACTGTCTTTTTTGGGTTTGCCCCTGGAGATCTTAAAACAAAGTGTCATAATATATCAAGAATCAATTTTCTTTGTTTCCTTGGCTTCCTGAATTTATGTCTGTATGTTTATTTCTTACCAAAAATAATGTAGTTAATGTAGCTAGAAAGCATAGAAAGATTAGACCTGTGAAAAGTAGAGCCATGTAATTTATCCTCTAATCCTTAGGAGGTTTTTTTTGAGTGAAAACAGGTCACTCTTTTCACGCCTATGTGTATCGCTGAGCGCTGCGTCAGGCTTCTCAGCCTTGGAAGGCTGGTCACCCATTCACCCACTTGTGTTCCTTTCTGTAGCCAAAAACTCAAGTGGTGCTGTTTATTCTGCATCAGCTGGAGCCCAGAAGCCTTCTTAGCTTTTAAACCCTTAGGAATACAATTGCAATATGGCCATGCACAACCTGTGTAAGGTCAGGTAAATCTTTATCCTCAGCACTGGAGTTCCTGTGTAGACTCATACAGCATTTTGGTAGTGATTTGTATTACTCTCATTGGATTTTCTTTTGTGATTATATTTTTTTATCAAAGTCAATTTTCAAGCAGGCCTATGCCCTTTCTCACTAGGATGCACTCAACTTTTAGTATGGTAACTGTTACTCTGATATTTTGCACTAGGAGATATAAGTTGTAACAATGATGATCTTAGTAAGATCTGAATTCCTTCTGCATGCCTGAATACAGGAGAGTTGCTGGTGTTTTAGATATTCCTAGAACATATCAATGGTTTTTCTAAGAGGACAGATTGTGTTCTTAGGAAATGTTAAAGCAATTACACCAACTCTGACATGACTGTACTTGCCACACTGATTGAAAGTTTTGATTGAAAATTTATGTGCTTATAGACAAAGACAGATCTCAGTGAGGTTGCTTTTCCTAGGCTGAGTCATGTAGCAGACGACCTATACTGATGTCATATAGCCTTTGTTTCATTAACAGAATGGAACTGAGCAGCATTTTTTAAGTGTGCCTGTTCATTGGTCTTGAAATTATTTTGGCTCCTTTATAGTAAGTCTGAGCACAGAAGTAAATATTATTCTATTCCAGACTTTTGTTTCAGCTGTAATTGTCCCACTTATACGGTAAAGCATTTGGATCTGCCTGATATTTCTTCAGGCCATGTATTAACAGTGGCAGTCAAGAATGCAATCCAGTAGCTGGTGAAACGTGCTCTTCCATTTGCACATTCCCACTCCTGCAGTAGTTAAGAGAGAGATCTGCTGTTTGGCCAGCTCAAAGCTCATTCATGCTTTGTTTTGCTTGTGTAAGGACCTTGTGGACTTTTTACGAACTCATTCTCATAGTGCTGTGTACGCCACATCTATGTGTCCCCCCGTAGCAGAGCAAATCATCAGGGCAATGAGATGTCTCATGGGACTGGACGGGACAACACAAGGTAAGCCTCCTTCCTTCCTTCCTTCACTTATTTCAGCTGCTACCAGAGTGTCTCTCTGGGTACAATCAAAACATCATGCAGCAGCAAAGTATTGCAATAGCAGTGCAAAAGAAATCCTTCTTACTATAAAATTAATACCCAAAGCATCATACTTCTAAGTACTGTCAACCCTGAGGTTTTGTCCATACTCATCCACATGCAGCAGGGGTGGAAATATTTTGGAGTTCTGGCTGTATAGTTGCCAGCCCATCCTGCTTTGCAGCAACAAATTGAAATACATAGATTTCCCTTGTAGTATATTGTCTGACTTTGTAGTGGGTTACATAAGGATATGACTTCATTTATGGGCTAAGTGCTGTCAGTTTAGCTTCTTTGTAAGTGTAAACCTTCAAAATGGTGAGCAACTCAAGCATGGTGCAGCCTTTCAGAACAGGTATTGTATGTTAAATAATAGTATGAGAAGATGATTATAATAGTTCCTACCTCACTCAGGCATCAATTATGGTTTCTTGAGCCTAGTTTTGTACTACATTCTGTCCCAAAAGAACTGACTACTTGGTGTCCTTATGAAAAATTAGGTGTATTTCTATTCATCTCTTGAAGTTGCAGATGCAGCTACTGTCCAGTCCTCTGTGTGATGTTTTATCCTCTGTGTAATGTGTTTTCTATACAACAAGGAACAAAACAATTGTGACATACTTATCTGTTACTGTTTCAAAGCAATGCTGATACGTGTTCAGTATTCTAGGACTTAAATCCCGACATGGAGAAAAAGTGATTGAATTTGTGTAGTTTTCTTCCAGGAATGCCTGAGAGTCATGATATTCTTTAACATGCAGCTGAAGATACCGATTCTGCTCTGAATTGCAATCTCTTTTATATTGGTCCAGCAGTGCTATTTTCTCTAACAGAATTAATTCTGTATTATTCTTCCCTGATAGATATGACCAGGATAAGGTGGGAATGGAAGAAATAGAGGGTAGATGAGAGCAGGTAAGATACTGCTGTGCACTGTTCTGTTGCAGTGCCCTAGAGGGCTGTTTCAAGCCATGATAGATACAAGGCTATTGATGAGGCCAGAATTTACAAGACCCAGAGTACAAAAGGAGGGATGGAGAATCCAATCCCAGTGCCAGATTTTGCTGAGTGCAAGGACAAAAGGCAGCAAAACTCCAGCGTGATGCACGGACTATGAGAAAGCGATGCTTCTGTCATTGTGGCAGAGAAACCAGAGCATAAAAAACTGCTTCCAGCTTGAAATTTGGAAGGTCCCGGTTGCATGCGCTGATGCCTACATGTGTTGGGGATAAGAGACCGTCTCTGACATCTTTCTCGTAGCCTGGGGCCGTGGCAGCGGGCGCGGCTCCTGCCCTGGCGCTTGCCGTGAGAGGGCGGTCTGACACCGAGCCTGCCCGGGACTCGCTGGCTCAGCGCTCGCAGATGCCGCGTGTAAAACACGAAACATGCCGAGCATTTCCCGGCCTTCAGAGCCTGTTAAAAATGCTCTGCAGCTAGCGTGATGCTGCATGCAGCTCAGTGCAGGATAAGAGGAGAACTGTGTTCAAGATGGAGTCTTTAAGGTGTGCGTGTCTGTCTTAGGTCGAAGAGTTTGAAGCATTTTCTCTCCAACAGGCAGTGTTGTTTAATGAGACAGCGTTTGGATTTCTGCACAAAATAAGAGCTTATTAAGTCTTCTGCAAATCCATTATGAAGTAAATTAGTGTTCTGTCTTTTTTTTTTATTGTCTTGTAATATGAAATGCAAATGAGTAGAAAAACAAATGAATAAATCATATATCACAACTTAGACCATTGCACAAAGGTTAGCAAGCTGGCTGTGATGTGTAAAAATATTTCTTGTTCTTCTGAGCCAGACTCATTATTTTAGCCTTTTGGGTTTTCTTTCATGTGGGCCTCCCTTCATAAGGCTGTCTACAAAAAAACCCCACAAGCCAAAATACAGGGAAAAAATGCTGTGCTGGACCACACTACATACAATGCATTGCTTTGGCATTGGAGAGAAGAAGGTGGTGGCTTAGAAAGGAGTAAGGAACAGAAGGGAGACAGCACTGTCTCTCCTTAGATATTTTTCATTCCAAGGACAATGACCTTAGCAGACATCTTTGGGTCCACTGTCATGGAAGGTGGTGAATCCTGCATGCAAGTGTTCTTGTGAGAGCATGAGCTGTGGAGCAGAGAAGTTTCAAATAAACTGAAATTGCTGCAGGGCAGTGTTGACCATGTGTTCTCTGAAAGCCTTTCTGATCCATAGAAGGAGTTTATTTTGCAATTTATTTCAAATAGCATTCTCTTCCCGCTGGACAATTTGGGGAATCCTTTATATGGAGATGTCCACCAAGGGCTTATCTTGCAGAGGTCATTTCTCTAGGGGTTGAGCCTTGCAAAAATCACTGGGAATGTTTCAGAAAATAATGAAATTAGAGTTTGCTAAAAAGTTCCATGTGAATTAGAGGGTGCTTGTTGGAAAGAGGATGAAATAAGGGGACAAAAAATGTGTTAACCCAGCATGTTCTTACATCTGAACTTTGTGACTCCTTGGCAGATTAATGGACAACTAAGAGATGGAAGACTGATTTGTTGATTTAAGTTGCCACTCAGAAAAATGCAATTTTTTTTTAGTCTTCTTTATTTTCCCAGATATAAGACTGGGAAAGGTGAATTTCTTGCTGGTTATTCTCCACTAATTTGTTAAGCAGCTGATTTAGAAAAGACTAGCACAGATGCAATTATATAGTAGGTAATGCCAGAGCCCAGAAGTGCAGATGCTGCTTGTGTAATCTGATGTGTATCCAATTGATTCAATATTTTCTTCTTTTATTTTCAATTAGTAAGAATATGATTCTTTGGAAAGGGAGTCAAGATAGGCATTTCCAGGATACGATCAGTACAGGGGATGCATGACTGCAGGATGTGAATAGATGTTTATGGGCCCAGGGAGTACTGCTTCACCACAAGGAAGGAACCAGTTAGCACCTTCAGAGTAATTCTGTGGAACCTAAACTCTTCAGCTGGAAATTACCCACAGCCAGTGTCTGTTCCACACTGAAAGGTGTAAACATGTAGGTTTATCTCACATCAATATTTGTGGTAGTTGTGAGACATCAATGTCATGATAATGTCACTGGGGGGATATTACAGAGCCCACAGGCAGCTATTACAGTTTCATTTATTTTGCCACGTTTTCTGTGGTGACTCGAGAAAATGAAGGGTGAGAAATGCTAAATTAGGAGAAGGCAGTAACTCCCTCAAAACTTATACACAGCATTGTTCCTGCCCGGGAAGGAGGAGCAGGTTGAAGTCAATATCACTAGTATTTCTTGAGCAACTATATCCAAAGAATCAAAAACTGACTACAAAATACTCAAATGTGAAATCATATTTTTAGTGGAGTAAAAGTCCTGTTTTTCTCAGTGACGTGTTTTACACAACTCTGAAAATCGATGTCTTGTAGAACAAAACACATTTGTTCTTGGTACCATAACGTCATAGACACTTTCATAGTTCCTGTAATAGAGTTGTTCAAAAGTGTATGAACTTCTGGCAGCTGTATTTCCTCTTGTAATGTCATAAGGCAGCAAGTTCTGCAGTTCAGCTCATGTAGTCTATTTAAAAAAAAAAAAAATCATTTTATCCCTCTTAAGCCTTTGTGGCCTTTTCATCTCAAATGTGTCTCTGCTCATTTATTAGGAAATATGGGAAGCAGAAGTTCCCATGGCATTTACTCTTTATAATTCATAATATAGACATTCTTTATGTATTTTCCTCGTGGCTTTCTCATTACACCACTGGAGATACCTCAGGAAACTCAGCAGCTGCCTTAGTGGTTTTATCCCATGATGACACTGGAGTTGATTCAGAGTGTTTGGACCCTGCACAAATTTGCAAGTACACTTACTTGCATGCAACACAGCCCCTCCAGCTGTGACCTCAGACCTTTTCTTCCTCCCCACTTTCTGCATGAGAATACTGAAAGCATATTTTTACACTTAAATTTGATAAGTATAAAATAAAGCCACTAGGCAGACGGAGTTAAAACTGCTGGGAAGTCCAAAGCAATTTTTTTGATGACTAATAATAGATTATACTGGTGTAAAAAGCAAATTGCAGCATTTGTAAAGGAAACATTTTTTCTGTTTAATGCATGGCAAACACTAATTCATCAACAGAAGTGGGCATTTTTTATGTTTTTATGGGATGCTGAAACATTTAAAAGCTTGTCCTGTGGAGTCTACTAGTAAAAGATGTTTTGTTAAAAGATAATTCCTGAAGTTGTTTAGATTGTGTTCCTTAAAGATGTTCATTTACTTTGCCATTTATGCTGATTGGTTTATCTTTTTGGAACTACTTGTTTTCATTTGTGTTTTTAGCAAACTCTTGAGTTCTTGCATTTGAGCTCATTCAGACTGTGAGAAATGGCAGAATGCTGCTTTCTGTTTTGGTTTGGCATTAAAGAAATTGTTTTTAAGAGGTTCCTTTTAAAGATATTTCCGTCAGCCTAAGATTTTTTGTATAACTGGAGGACCAGCTCCTTAAAATCAGTTTCCATCTTCCTCTGATATCTGTCCTCAACAGTTTTTTGAAATTTTAGTTTTGTTCTGTCAGGATCCTATGCAAATTCAAAAACCTTAGTTCCACATCACTGTGACCTGACATAAGCCAACACTGGTGCAAGGAAGTGCAGCCTTGTCCTCAGTTTTTCCTCCCCCTGCCTATCCCCTTACTTGTGCCCCTTCTCCCTGTGCCAGTGTGAGTGTTCATGCAGCCATGCAATGGACTGAATCAGAGCACTGATGTAGCTGAAAAATAACCAGCCCTCTCACAAAATGGTTAGCCTACATCCAAACTGGTTCCCAGAGCCAATCTGCCATGTGGCTCCATGAATCCCACTGTCAGGACTTGAGCAGCTGGGCCAAGAGGAACAGTCCATTTTGCAGCAAAATAAATCTGTGCCAGACTGGGCTGGTCATGAAACTATTGCTGTAAGCTTTAAATCTGCAAGTGACTTAGCCATGGACCCCTTGGACCTGCTCAAAACAGCTTGCAGAATCAGTCGTGCCAAATAAAGCCTGTCTTTTTCAAATTCCCATTTTGCTGCTTCATTTGGAGGGGATTGCTTCTCTTAGGTCCTTAGCAAGCAGAATGCTTGAACCCTGGCTTAATTTAAAGTTAATATTCCCAGTGAGTATGTGGTTACATTTCAAGCCCTTAAGCACATTTATCCCGTTTGCACAGCATTGGCTCCATGACTAGGGTTACCAGTCATGACAACAGTGAAGATATTAGTGATGATAATATGCTGCCACAATTATTGTTTGTCGAAGGTGAACATGACAGATGTTCTCCCAGCAGTGGGTGATGAAACAGAGCTAAATTCTGACATCTTTGCTCAAAATGAGCAAGACATGCTGTTCTAGTGCAGACACCTGCCATGTGATCCACCTGCCCCAGGACATCAGATGTATCCATGGAGGGTCAGTGGATCTGAACAAGCAGGGGCTTTGGACTAAGAGCCAAAGTGATTTGCAGTGGTTTGCAGTGATTTGCAGCATCTCTGAGGATTAATCAATTTCTACCTCATTTGCAGTCACTTTTTTCATATTCAAAGTTATTTCATATTCAAAGTTAAACCAGTGCTGTAATCCTCTAGTAGATCCTGCTATGGATAGATGTTCCCTGTATCCTGACATAAGCATCAGCTGCAGTCGGAGGAGGAATGTCACACTCGGCTGTCACCTGTAGCCAGTCCCCCAGCGGTGAAATCCATGCTTTCCGCAGGGGCAGCAGCCGCAGCTCCATGACACAGTCCCCTTTCCTGGGTGTTTTTCCTGCCGGAAGGCAGTGAGGATCCCTCTGCTGCAGATGCTGCTGGTGCCCGAGGAATCCAGCGCTGTTCTCAGCCTCCCGAGCACACAGCAGGGAATTGCCGATCCCAGCAGCCTTTGGACCCCTAGAAACACCTGATGGGATGCAGATGGAGCGCGTTGTGCTGGTTTTCAGCGGCGGGACGGACCCGCTCTGATTAATCACAGGCGATTAATCACAGGTGATTAATCGCCTGTGCTTGGAGTAAATAGGGCTCAGCCAAGGCTGGCTGCTCTGTCCCTGCACTGTATATTTGAATATCGATAAGGTGCTGGGTAGGCAGATCTGACTCATTCAAGAAATAAAGTACAAATGACCGAATCTTTACAGTTTTTCTCCTTTCTGCTTCAATTGAAATTGCTCTTTTTCTTCCCTTAATCTTCTCTGAAATGTGTTTTACAGCAGTTCACAGCTAAAATAAGTCTTTGAGGGATTATTTAGCAGCTGAATTAAGTTGAAATTACTAGATTTCTAGTTAGCATTAGATTGTAGAAGTAAATGTCTTCACTTCTTCCCAGTTTGTAGCAAAGTTATTTTTTTATGAAGGTTGTTTTATCTGAGAACATATTTCCTTTAGGCACCCTGGTATTATAGCATTCTATTTGTGATTTAATGCACATGGAGGTACATGTGTGTTGCTCTTATAATGGAACCAGAGGAAAAAAAGGAAATCTGTCCATCTGCAATAGTTTAGTGGGAAAGAGCTATTGTTTTCCAGGTTTTTTCCAGCCTATGGAAGATTGCTTTTTCCTATCTAGTTGTTTGTAGAGGAAGACAGGGAGTTGAGTGCTCCATCCAAGGAACACTGACACTAGTATGTACAAGCTCAATTGTGTAACTAATTATCTAGAAAGACCCTATGAAACAACAGCTGGATAAGATTAAAGCAGGTGGATTTGTGTCTTGAAGAGTCCACCTCCTGCCAAAAACCAGTATGGTGTGGGGTTATCTTTCCTGGCATGGGTTCAGGAAAAATATCTCTCCTTCACCTCCTACACCTGAGATCTTGATATGAAAGACTACAGGTTGCTTATTCCTCTTTTCAATAGACTGAGTCACAACTTCCAAGGGTAGGAGCCGACAGGAAGAGTTCAAAGGTGGAATGTTTGTGCAGGAATTGGATGCAGACAGCTTCTCTGCTTATGAGCATTTTGCAGGAGGCAATAGAAGACATCTCTGGAAGAGGAAAAGAAAGTTTTGTTTTAGAGAGCTGATAGTTTTACTGCCTCTTTTGCTGCGAGGATAAGGTGCTGGCATGAACAGCAAAGTTCTATTGAAGTGCATGGAGCTGTGCCAGGTAAAGCCAGCCTAAGATCAGGCCCTCAGATATGTAGTCAGAATGCCTTCCCTGATGTCAGGTGCCCTGAAAATGCGTGACAAAGCTTCTGCCAAGTCTGTTACTCCAAGTGGCTCTCTTAAAAAGTTTGTTGCTTCAAAGAAATTATGAGCTACTGCATTTTATTATCTCTCTCTCTTGCCTTCTTTTTGTATTTTTCTTTCAATTAAACCATATTAATTTTGAGCTATAAAGATTTCCAAAAGCCTGCATAAATTAATGAGCTAAAGCCAGCAGTATGCAATGATGCATGTCACATAAAAATATAATCAGCATTTTTCCGAGAATTGCCAACACCTTAGAACTTTGCAGTATACCAAATATTTTTAAGGTAGTGCAACCAAATGGAAATTCTAAATTTGCCAGCAGAAGGTGGATTGCTGATGCAGTAAATCTGCTTTTCTTGTACTATCCAGGCAATTAATTCTTTATTTCAGAAAAATCCCTATACACCACCTGTGTGTGTTCCCAGCAGCGTGAAGATAACTTGTGAAATTTGGGAATTGTTTGTCATTCACTTTTCTCTCCTTCTGTCCCTTCTTAATTTATCCAATAAGAGGATATAGAGCACTTAATAAAGTTGTTCTCAGCCTTAGCTGAATACTCTGGAGCATTAGTGTGCTTAGTTTTAAATAGAGGAGTGTTGGTATTCCATGTCCAGGCTGTTTTTTTCCAGACATATGCTGTGTTGTGGTTCACATATTTCATGGAATATAACTCTGGATATGCTGCATGCTGTGCTATAAGCTCTTTGCATAGACTGTAAATCCTTAAGGATTTTGCAAAGTAAGAATTTTGCAACACATATTTACTGTCTAGGGACCTGATCCTCTAATTAGTCCCATGCAGGTAAATTCTTACACTTACATAGATGCAGCCATATTCTTTTAGCTCAAGGGTCTGCTTGGCAGATTTTCACTCAATAAATATTAAAGGATGCAAGATCCCAGCCTCAGGAATCAAAGAAAATGCTTTCTAAGTGTGGTGCTTTTAGTTAAACATCCCACAGTGAATTTGGATTAAGACCTGATTCTAAACTGAATTCATCACTCTTAATCTGCAGTGTGGGGGGAAAATCAGGCCAGTGAGACAAAAATAAACATTTTGCTCAGATCTGCCTCCTTATCTGATGTTGGAAGGTCCCATAAAAGAATGAAAAAGAGTGTTGAAATACAGCTACAAATTTTAATGGTTTTATTGCTCTTATTGGGACAGCATATAAGAAGTCTGCATATATGATGTGTGTCTGTGGTCTTTGACCACAAAACTTAACATGAGAAAGGAAAGTGTTGACATTTGGTAAAGAAATAGGTTCCTCCCAGCCACCCACCCACAAATACAGTGTGTGTAGCAATTGTCTCCTAATGTGCTTTTTTTCCCTCCAGATATATGTGAGTGCTCTGATCTTTTATTTGGCTCTTTAATGCATCCCTGCAAATGAAATTAGTATTCTGGGATATTGCTAAAACATCCAAGTGGCTCTTTTGCATCAGCACTGGCTGGCTTGAAATGAGCTCCACAGAGAGCCTTGAAAGGGGGGATTTCACATCACGAACTGTTTGAGGATGTAGAATCAGGAAAGGAAGATTAGAAAAGGAAGAGGTGTTTGACTTTTGGGGGGGTTGCCTGAACCTCCTCTTTCAGCTCTAAAGTTTCCTTAGCTGCAGTCTAAATTTCCAAAATAAGTAGAGACGAAACTGTTCAACTCCGGGTCCTGCGCATATGGTTTGATAAATAGCGAGCAGCACAGCCTGGAATGCTGCGTGGCTCACACTGTGTTTCCAGCTCTGTGGTAAACACATGAATAGAAAGGAGAAGGCTGCAAGCCTTAAACTGCACTCGCCAAGAACATCTGCATTTATGAAAAGCTTTCCCTAATTGAAAATCTAGTAGTTTCAAATGCTTTCCAACTGAGAGTTTGGAAACTAGCTCAGGGGCTGCTAAGATAGCAAGAAACAGCAGTGGCTTTGAGCGCTGAGTTCAGGTTACTCCCCCACCCTCCTCCTCATAACTTGGACATTGAGGAGTGCTAATAACATCTTTACAATTTCTACCAAGGGAAAAATTCTCTCTTTAGACTTCAACCATATTATTCTGTAGTTCTCTAACTCCCTGTCCTTACCATCATCTCCCCTTCCCTTCTCCTCCTCCTCAATACTTCCTCCTGTTTCTTTGAGATCTACTACACCAAAAATATTTTTGGAAATACCACAGACTATTGTTTTTATTAGTGACTGGAAAGCTTTGTAGTAGGATGCTTTTGTGTTTCATTTGTTTTCCTTGCTCTGGCACAGCTGTTTTTGCTTTAGCAGCATTAGAGAGATAGTTAAACTATTTGTGGCCTTTTCTAACCCAGCAGATCTCTTCCACTGAGTGCTTTAAACTGAATGACTGAGACTGTAAGGAACAGGTTGTCTGCGTGGGCAGTTTTTTGCATAAAGTTACAAATGCACTGTTTTTATGAGATCTTTTAATTTGTTCAAGCAAAACACCGAACACTGTGAAGCAAGTCCCAATTTCCCTATAAATTTCCCAGCCAGAACACTGGCAGAACCTTGACTCTGAAGGATACAGAACAAATGAAGTAGTAGATCTTGTTCAACCCTAGACATGTTCAGAAATATTAATGTAGAAGAGGTTCATGTAGGTGTGCTGATCCCCACTTCAGGCAAGAGGGAAAAGGAAGAAAAGCCAGGGTGGATGGTGGGGGCAGAATGTGATCTGAGGACAAATCTGCCAAAGGTAGCAAGTAGCTGCTACAAATGCCTTACTGGCCACTGTGATTACACAGAGCAAGATGGGGAATTAGGAAGCGGGCATCCAGTCCGAGAATGGTGACAGCAGAAAGGGGTAAATGAAGAATGAAGCCAACAAAATGTAAAGTAAAATGAAAACATAAATGGAGAGTGAAGACATAATATCTGTGCAAAGGGAAAGGAGGAAATGAGTTGCACTGGACGTTTCAATGTTCATGTCTTGTGACATAATGTGATATTAAAAGTATGGGCTGATGAACAGCAGGAAAATGAAAGTTAAGAGTGTAACTGTGTCCTGCTAACTCCCAGTCTTACCACACATTCTCACCACCTCTGCTGGGCAGATACAAGCTACTGAGCAGGAATTAGGTTTAGAGACTCCATCTGCTTAATGGTGGCTTGGCAGTTTTGTTTCTGGCAAGGTCAGGCAGCTGACAGACCTGGCTCGATTTGGCTGCGTGAGCTTGAGCTGGCACTGGGCAGGCGTGTGCATATGGAGGAGGTGGCACCGTGCCTGTCAGCACCTCACAGCAGTGCAAAAGCAGCACATAGATCAGCTCACTGATTAGAAATAATGCAGGTGGAATGGTGAAGGGACATATTGTATCTCCTACTACAGTAGTGTAGAGCGTGTTTCTTGCCTCTTTATGTGATGAGTTGGGAAGCAATTGCACTTGTCAGAAACCACCTCCTTTGTGGCACTGCAAAAGAAATGGCTGAAATGTCTTTTCAAGCACATTTTTCTGTGCTGTTTTTTGTCTTTTTCCTTCATTAAAAATAATTGTTTTCAACTCTCCTGTCAGTTTTGCTGGGGTCCCATCTGTGGATCCATGGCTAAATGAGGCCAGGGACAATGCAGAGATAAAAGTTGTGTTGAGAAAGAACATACTCGATTTCCATGTCCTGTCTGCACTACTTCTCTGTAGGTGTGTGTCATCTAGCAGGCTTTATTTAGCACAACAGAGTCCAGGGAATTGTCCACATGTCATCCCCAGACAGGGACTGTTTCTGTCCATGGGAAGGCACCTCACAAGTACAGGATTATCAGCCATCCATCCTACAATGCCGTAACAATCAATGTAGTTGCATTTAGCTCATTCCATGTTTTTCTTCTCAATCAAATAGCAACATTTACATTTCAGCCAAACTGTTACCCCCAGCCCTGATTCTTGCTTGGGACTAGACTCCACTTATGATCTTTGCACTGACTTTTCTCCCAACTGGCTTATTTCAGGGCTCCAAAGAGTGCGTCAGCTGGAGAAAAACACAAGGTACTTCAGACGAAAACTGCATGAAATGGGCTTCATCATTTATGGCAATGATGATTCTCCTGTTGTTCCCTTGCTCCTTTATATGCCTGGTAAGATAGGGTAAGTACTGAAAAAATCTTGCTGGCTAAACAAGCACTATTCAAGTTTGTGGGTTATTTGGTACACACTGCAGAAGATGATGTTCTCTGTGGTAGGTGCTTCCCAGGAGAAACATACACTGTAGTTTGAATTTGTCATTTAGTTCTGTTTGCTTTTTGCTCCTAGGATTAATTTTGAGTTGTTCCAGATGTCAGAATTTTAAAATTTTTTCTCTTTTTCTGTTTTAACATGGTCTGGAATAATACTTTTGATAACATTTTGAATTTGAATTTTTTTGGTTTTGAATTTGTAATTATTAAAGGAGACATATTGCCTTTGATGTATGAACTGGTTTAGAAGTATGCCTTTTTTACCCATCTGATCTTTGAATGGTCTTTGCATGTTTTACCATTCATCTCAAGCAGCATTTGTACACTGACTTGGACACAGGGACCAGAAATCAGTAGTAGCATAATGTAAATGTTGAGGTGTAGAGAGTATTTGCAGGTAGCTTAGGGTGGCTGTGGGCTTTAGGTCTCATGCATGCCACAGAAGCCTTCCTAACTAGCAGATCAATTATGAGAGCAAACAAACCATCACACAAATTGGTTTATTCCTATTGGTGTTCAGGAACCAAGAATTTATGCCTTCCACAAGCCCAACCTCTTCCATCCCTAGGGACTGTGAATGCCCACATGGTTTGATTTGTACTCGGAGACTTTCATTGACATAAAATGAACCATGTCTACCTGCAGAGCCCTCTGTGCCTTCACATTTCCAGTATTTGACACCCACTTGGCTTCATGAGCCGCTAAGCAGCAAAGAATCTCAGTCCGGCTGGTAAAATCCTGGCTTTTATGGAAATCAGTGGGAATATTCAATCAATTGAAAACAGGATTTTGCCTATTGTTGCATTATACATTAATGTCTTCTGTCTGTGTTCAGTTTATTTGGGATAATTTATTTTTGCTTTTTCTCCTTCTACTTTTTCTCTCCTTAGGGCTTTTGCAAGACGCATGTTAGAAAAAAACATCGGGGTGGTGGTGGTTGGGTTTCCAGCTACTCCTATCACAGAATCCAGGGCTCGGTTTTGCGTGTCAGCTGCACATACACGGGAGATGTTAGACACGGTGAGTGCAGCAGATGTCCTGCCCAAATTAACTTCAGGTGCAAAGGAGGCTGGGAGAAGCTGGGCCTCTGTTACTTTGAATCTCAATAATTCATTTTTACATTTGTTTTTGTGGCCTTGGCACTTGATCTTTAAAGGCAGTTGAGCCTTATACATTTTATTTTCTAAAATAAATTATGAGACAGTTAACGTCTTATGTTCTATTCTTCTATTTCTAATAGTGGCCAAATCTGTCATCACTAATAAAAACCTACATGAAAAGCACAGCAAGACAAAAGTTCAATGCTACGTCAAAACTATCAGAGTAGGAAACCTGAAACAATATGGAAATAATTAAAAATCAAGTTTTCCATACCCATAGTTCCATTCCATATTTCCATGTGTTTCTTGAACTGCAGAAGTATATGGGACAGCCTTGGGGGTACAGGTGGAAATTGCTAACAGTTTTGGAACTATTTGAACCTAATCAAGTTTAATTGGTGCTGTCTGGAAAGTCTCGGTTCTGTATCTTTCTCTGATATCAGAAATACCATTAAGAGTGTGTTGAGACTTCCATCACAAACCTCCGTTCCAACATGGAAATATGTTTAAAATAAACCCTTTGAAATTTTTCATTTCCTTTTTTTTGCCGAAGGTGTTTTTGGCCTGGCTTGAGATATGTTCTTTCATTCTCAGAATAAGCCAACTTAGAGGCATGAAACAAAGAGGCTTAACAAGAAATTTCAGGCTTTGCTTTTCCTCTCTTTGCACAATTGTTGATGGTCAAAACAAAAAATCCTTGAACATGGAAAGGCATTTGGGTTAAATGTGCCACTGGTTCATGCAGACTAGGGCCTGCAGAGAGCCCGTGAATCTCCTTTTGCATCCCGAGGTACACGTGGATGTGAGGGCTGGAGCCCTGCCCTGCTGAGCAGCTCCCATACCAGTGTAGGTAGCTTTAAAACAACATCAAAAACCTGCTTTGCATGTGTGCAGTGTAAAATTCCTACTGGTTTTAAAGGTGCAGTAGCTATTAACAAGGTAGTATTTAGTAGAACAGAGCATAGCTACATTCTTGTGCTGGTCCTTACCAGCTTTTGCTGTTTGACTGTGAGGATTTTAGCTTATGTAACTGGTAACAGGCAGTGAAGTTGATCTGAAGATTTAGCTCTTGAGGTCACTGCTTTGATTTTCTTCCTTTCTGCCCGCCCCCAAATGTCAAGCCCACCTCATTTTTGGGCCATTCACTTCCTGCTATCTGCACCTTGCTGCTTCCAGGGATGGTCTGACACTCCCCAGGCATCACTGAACATGCTGTGCTTTTACCACAGTACCTGTGGCACACTTACAGCATGTGGGAATGGAAATGCCCTGAGTTTAATTACTTGCAGAAAGAAAGCTTTTAGGACAAAACACTTTTGTGACTGTGCCTAAACCGAGGGTAGCAACAGGTAACACGCACAATGAAAACGTTTTCCTTTTGTGTCTCAGCCTGGAACCAAAGAGAAAAGATCCATGAAAGGGCAAGCTCCCAAGAATAACTTCCTTAATGACCTGGAAGCTATCTTTCTGCATAAACCATTACTAAATTACTTCTTTTTGTTCTAAATTAGTTTTTGTTTATGAGCTTGTTTTAGTGGCTTAACAGAAACAGGCTTAAAATCAAAGTTGCTGTTTCCTTCTTTGATGCCACAAAGTTGGCCGCTCTTGAATGGGGGTCAGGTGCTGCAAAACACTGAGCTGCTTCCCTATAGTGCAGAGTTCCTTGGCTACTTTTTTAATCCACTGAGAGCTGGGGACACAGCTCAACAAATTGCATTACAGTATTAATGAACAAAAATTTGTCCCTGTGATATACAAAATAATGGCATTCACTAAAATGATCTTAAACTATTCAGACTATTTATGCTGACTCTGTTCAGCACTGTGAGCTGAGTACTACCTAAGAAAATGCATTGGCAACTCCAGTTTTTGGGAGCTACAGAGGAATATTGAAGTATAGCCTTACATGTTTCTTTTGCACATGTGAAGATAACTTTTTGTCTTGGTTGTTACCTCTCTGTGCTTTTGGAAAAAGTAATTTTTTTCATCTGTGCTCAATTAATGTACTTACTAATAAACCATAACCTACTGAAGGAGTAAATTCCTTTCTCATAGATGCTGTTGTACATCTACAGCTGCACTGATGTTCACTGTTGTAGACTGAATGCAAAATTTGGCCATTTGTCCTTTAAACTTTAATTGATTTTTTTTTATAATCTTCTTGTTCTACAGTAAAGTAAAAGTTAGTAGAAGTTCACTTCTTTTCCAATAGAATTGACAAAGTATCATGGTCTTACAGGTTTTGAATGCTCTGGATGAATTGGGTGATTTTCTACATCTGAAATATTCCCGGTATTCCAAGTCATCTCATCCTGAACTGTATGAAGAATCTAGGCTTGAACTTGAAGATTAAGTTTTCCACCCATGAAAAGAACATTGTGATGCTATGAAAGGGCGGAAAACCTGAAAACTAAACAATACAAATGCATTTCTTCCCTTCTAAGGACAATTTTTATTTCTCAGTTAATTGAAAGGAGGGGAAGCTCAGGTGTTGCATCACGTTGTATCAAACTTCTGTATTCAAGAGACTGAAATATTGATACAGATTTGCCTCCCCAGGAGATCTGTCCTTCTTAAGGTACTTGATGCGGAATGAATGCATCCATTGATCCAGTTGCTAACCTACAGCTTTTGATATGGCTCTTTTTTATGAAGAGGCTTCAGATAGTCTTAATTGTGACTGAAATAATAAAGTTTAAAAAGTTAATAGATTCCAGTGTAATATAGCTGAGCTTCATCAGTGAGACTGATCTGTTAAAGAGCATAAATTGAGACGCCAGTGTGGACTGCTACAAAGGAATGAGCAGAAAGTGATTTCTTTAACTAAGTTGCACTATCATGCATTTCTCCAAGGACAGAAAGTGTTAGAAAAAGGCTAATGCTGAGAACAAGAAAAGTAGTCTGATGAGATAATGTATTTCTGACAGCAGGTTATGGGAAAGGGAAAATTCCTCCTCTCCACAGACCTTTTCTCGGTCACCTAAATGCACTCTAAACTTTGAATTTTACAAAAGTTTGGGCTTAAACATAAACAGAAATGCTTTTCTGCCAACTCATTTGACCTACAACTTATCACATCTTATCACTACCTAAGTTCTTCAGCAGGCTTGCTCCCTTTTTCTGGGGCAGTAGTAAATAATTTTAATAAACATTTAACTTTCCCATAAAAACCTTGATCAAAACAGTCAGATACTTGCAGTTCACAAACTGCAGATGACATTTATGGGCTCATTCCTAAGTTTCTTGAACTACTTATGGGCCTCATAAATTCACTAACAAGTACATAATGCTGAAGCTGTTAGTTATGCAGAATGTGAAGTTCAAGGCACCATAAGCAGTTCTGCCACCTGCTAAACAGAAAACTTCACCATTTCTATACATGCTACAGTCATCCATGAAATAACATTTCTTGAAATATTTTCCTCTGTTTTATGCATGTCAGGGGTTGTTCTGTCCAGGGGTTTTTTTGAGTCGTTTGTTTTTCAAATAATTATTTTATCTTCTGAAGAGGAAGATGCCCTTGTCCATTGCCCGAGTGACAAATGCTCAAGGCTACCTGAAGGAATTGTTCCAGCCAGCAGCTTCCCTGCAATGCCAGAAGCCACAAGCATCAGAGTTGTGTGGGCTGAGTTGCTGGAAGGAGATTGGAGGCTTTTTCCTTTTTTTTTTTTTCCCCAGCGTTGAAAAGCAGTTCTGCAGCTTTAAGAATGAACTCCAAACAATTCCACGCTATCAAATGTCATTGTAAACACATCAGATGAGAGATGTTTAGCTTTCTGTTGCACAGATGTACCACACTTTCATGTTCTCTTGAAAGCTGTGGTGTAAACTTAACCCACAGCTGCAATATTAGATTTAAGAACAGAACAATTAAATTGCGGAGTACCAATTACACTATATTACTCCCTGCTTGTTAAAGCAGCTTTCAGGATATAACAAGGCTGACTGATTATGAGGGCCCATTTTTTGTTGGATTTTTGTTGTTGTTGTTGTGCAAGTTAATAAAAATCCAGTGGTGCTATAACTTTAAGAATTGATTACAACACATTCCGTAATACCAAATGTTGGCTTTAGGAAATATTTATCAAGGGCTGGGGGAGGACTAAGTGGTGTGCCATGTGATTCTTCACTGTGGTAGATGGACTTGAAAAGCATTGCAGAGGTTCAGGGGAGCTGAACCTCTGCAATGTGGGTAAGAGCAAACTCACTGTATAAATATTTAAATACTCGAGCACAGGACAAGGAGAAATTAGGAAACTTCATCTTTGAGTAACCTGGCAGTTTGTGGTGCACAGCTTTGTTACATGCAGGGTGAGTGCACTTACTGTGAAAGGAGATGGGTTGGGAAATTTCTGCAACCTGTTCCTTGAGGAAAAGTACTGGATTTGATATATTGCTTTTTGATGTCTATTGCTGAACTTCTGCGGCCAGATCCTCAGTTGACTTCTGACCTTCCATTTTGGGGTATACAGCCATAGTTTACATTTCAGCAAACATTATTACATGTACTGTTGCAGGCAACATGTTATTTCTCTCAAAGAGAGGCCTGAGATTGATTAAACTACAGAGTGATCACTTTCTGTACCCCAATAGGGGAATGTTTTCAGCCTAAAGCCGAATTCTTCCTGCCCTCAGAACATTACTCTCACTCATATTAAGGAGACAGGACAGCTATTTTTTAGAGACTGTAAGTTGATTTATTATGTGCTCTCTTCTGATTTCTTCCATCCCTTGCACACTAGAGAAAGTACAGACTGACTACCCCTGGGCTTGGGGAACAATTAGGGAGAAATCTCTGCTCCACTCGTGCAGTAATAAAACTCCCAGGAACTTCACTCTTCTTGATTTTCCCCATGAGGTTTATAGTCTGGCACTTGCTTTTTTAACAGTGTGGAGTTTTTTGTGGCTTACTTCAGTTTTTAAAGATTTAGAGTTGATCAGCATTTGAAGACTCTGTTTTAGCTGGGGTCTGAAAAAATCTGATGGAGTACCCATTAGGGAATTTGCACCTCTAGCACAGGATCACATATTTTCTAGAATGTGCTCCCTCTTCAGGCCCGCATGTTCTTGGAAAACATAGTTCTAATTGCTTTAGAAGGTTTTGAAGAGCTGCCTTCCATAAATTAAAAAATGCTCAAGTTGTCATATTTTAATCCAGTGGGTACATTTAAGTATAACTACACTAACTTTTTGTGGGCAAGCTGCATCCTGTTATCTTATGTAAAATCTTGATTGACCTTTATGATATGGAAAACTCTTGAGTTTCTGTTTGACAGAGAAACTGAATTGTTTGCCCTTTCCTGCACCTTTATCCTTCCTCATCTTTTAGAAATCTTTGTCTCCTGAGCTTATCAACCTTGTCAAGGTGGTTTCCCCCTCCACTTCTGTCTTTTTCTATTGTTCTCTCTGTTCTGCTGTTCTCTGCTGGGAGAAACACAGAAGCAGCTGCAGTGGACCTGAGTGCAACAGTTGGCTTTCTGGGCATAGCCTCACTGCCTGCTTTTCCTGGTGTTCTCATCAGCTCTTGCAGACTTTAATCTTTCCTTTTTAAGTAAAAAAGTTTTCTGTGGATGGTGATAAATTCCTATGATGAACCAAATCTGAACTGCCCAAGCTGTTGAACCAAGAATAGGCTTGTTCTGTCATTTATGCAAGTGTACATCAGGTTAAGTCTTGCTTTGAAGTCAATACTGTTGGTTTAAAACTAGTACAATTAATTACTAGTACAATTTACAGCTAGTACAATTTGAAAATAGTACAACATTGAGAGGAACCTGTCAGTGTGAGGTGAGCTGCCTGGATTTGTTTCAGAGAGGTTTGAACACTGGTGTCTCTGGACTGTTTCACAGCTGCTGCTCTTCACAGGGGACCAAGATATGGAGTGGATCTATTTGAGGTAGGATTTCAGAGGGATTTTATTTTCTTTTCCAAAATGTTTGGTTGAAGGTGTGTTGCATATTTCCCTGTCCTGCTGAGACAGGGAACAAAGTAGTGATGTAAGAAAAGCAGTCTGTGCTAAAGGTGTTTATGTACTTTCTAGCCTACTTTGAAATCCAGTAGAGATTCTCTAATATATGATCTGCTTTTTATTTGTGCATGAAGTTTAACTGCTCTTCAATTTAAAACACAGATCAGGACCAAATTTTAAAGAAACCACACTGCCAGCTGAGAAATGGCAGATGTCATGCCATGATTGGCAGCTGAACATTCAAGCCTCCAGATGCCTTCAAAAACATCATCTAGGTGTTTCCCTCATTTACTCACACATCCAGGGTGGTTTGTGCTCCCTGCAGATCAGTCACAAGGTAATGAGAACTCACTTTATCCATTTCAGAGGCAGAGCTTCAGGCTTGTCAAGCTGGTCCCAAAATCACCATCCACCTGACCACACAAAATAATAGTTCAGCACCAGGAGTCCGGGGTCTGAGTTAGGCTGGTTGCTCAGCACTTCCTAAAGAGGGGAGTGTGTTTCCACATATGTAGCATGTCACTGACAAGTGGCATAAGGAAGCAAAGATAAATCCATTTATATCGCATGCTAACCAAATGAAAAGTGTAAGTGTAGTGGCACAGGATCTGGAGAGATGTGGTAGACCTGGAGACTTGGACTAGATCCAGTTGTGAACAGGGACTTTTTGTGCAAGCATTACAGGAGTTGTTAAATCTTTTTAACCAGCTAGGTGGAATAGTGGGAAACGTGCTCTTTAATATCAAAACAGTGACTTTGAAGGAGGCAAACAGGGACATCCCACCACCTGTGTTGCTCCAGTTTGTTTATGAAGAGAAGGAAGGGTAGATAGGGGAGCCATAGCAGGTGACCCTGACACTTGGTACTCTATTCATAGAACCTTTCCTGAGAGTCACTTCTGCCAGATGCTGTGCTAGGGCCCAAAACTGTTAATTGTTATCAATATACCCAAATCCCACAGCTTGTGCTGGGGGAGTGGCCAGGGTTGCTTGAGCCATCAGCTGTAGCAAGCTGTGCTATAGTTGTGCTACAGCTGATGCTGGAAATTAGTAGGAGATTGTTTTAGTAACAAGAGTGCACAGAATCACTGATGGCTGGAATGCCCTTATTGGGCATCACTGCTGCTGGGAGTGCCTGTGCTGAGGTGACAACTGCCTGTGCTGCTGTGCCAGGCATACCTGATGTGGCTGCAGGACAGGCATGACGGTCTGTCCCCATCTTTGCAGATGCAGGACTTGGGCTGTAGGTCACTCCAACAGATGAGCTTCTTTCTGGCAATTCAGGTGAACCAGAAGCCAGGAAAGCAGGAAGTCTAGAAAATCAGTTGTCACAAGTCAAGTACTTGTAGTAACAGAGAAATGCTGATGTGTGTGATGGAGCAATGGTTCTTTGCTATATATTGTTTCCATTGAAATTGTGTCAAGGAATTTGCTATGAACATGGGCTGACTCTGCTGTCCTGTGAGTGGAACAGAGTATTTGTATCTTCCAGTTCCTGGAGCTCAGAACTGATCACTCATACCACGATGTGCCATCAAGTTTGTTGCCCTGATCTTTGGTGTGTCTGTCTCACCAGTTCAAAGCACAGCATGGAGGAGCCTGCTGAGCCTGCTGGGCTCTGACATGACCCCACATGGTCTGTGACCCAGCAGTGAGTGAGTGTTCCTCGGCACACAGCAGTGATTAAGTGTTCCTTGGCACAGACTGGCTTTGGGGTGCTGAGATAGCGTTGTCTGAAGTGGGTTCCTTGTCTGTTTACCTCTCAAGCAGCTGTTCTGGAATGCACAGAAGTGATGAAATCAGTGGGGACACTTCAAAAGCATAGCTTCTCCTGAGTGTTTCCTGGAGCTTGCTCTGACACAAGGATTGTGTCCTCTTGTGTCCTGCTCTCCCCTTGTTGTTACCACGCAAACCTTGTGATGTCTTGGCTCCCTTTAACATTCAAGGGAAACTGAACATTCTCAAGAAATGACGCAACAGATTCAAAGGAGAAGAAGGAAAGGAAAGGCTGAAAAGCCTCATCCCCTGCTCCTCCTCTAACAAACTGGGTGCAATTACTAGTAAAACCCCAAGACATGCCACTGGAACTAGGACACGGTAGGACGAAGAAACCATAAACCAAACTTATCTTGATCAGACTCCACTACCTTTAAACTCCCTATAAATCATTATCACCGAGCCCAGCACAATAGCTATTCTAATCCAGGCCCCTCTACTGTAAAAACTGCATGTTAGGGACAATACTGGAGCTATTTCTGGGTAAGAAAATAATCCTAGGGACCAGAAAGGTATTAAAACCTCAAAAAAGCCTAGAGACCAGAACCACATGAAGGCCTCCACCTCAAGAGACATTATGAATTCAAGCAACGTGGCTACTGACTGCTTTATCCCAATACAGAGTAAGCACAACTCAAGTGCAATCAGAACAGGTTTTTTCCACTTTCTAGAGGCTCATGTTGGGTGCCAAAAATTGTATTTGTCCTGGTTTAGGGCAATTTTGGGGAAAAAACTCTGAAGGGGTTTCCTCTAGGAAAACAAATTCAAG